>OMOU01090008.1:0-18220 GCA_900312585.1 Malacocephalus occidentalis
ACACTCTCACCGACTCTTCTTCTCGTCCTTCTTCGCTCCACTCAGACTTGCTCGTGCTCCTTCTCCGGCTATCATCCACCATCCACTTCTCTCCCACTTTCATCACCATGCACACTCTCCTTTCATCTCCCGCCTGCTCTCTCTCTCTCCCTCTGTCGCTCCCTCTCTCTCTCTCTGGCGTGGAGAAGCAGAAGCGGTAGCAGGAACATCAGCAGTGTCATCCAGCCACAGAGCTGGTTGTGCGTGGAGCTGGACTCCTGTTTTCCTCTTGTTTTCTCTCAGTATCTCCTCATGTTTTCTCCTTCCCTCCGCCAACCTCTCACTTCTCCTCGTCGTCCTCTCAGCTGGCCTTCTTCTTCTTCTTCGTCCTCCTTGGAGCCCTTCTTCTCATTTTCTGACCTTTTCCTTTTGCTTTTTGTTAAACGGTAGAATTTGACAGCTCGAAAAGAGTTTTATTTTTCGCCTTTGTAGTGGACACTTTTTACCTTTTGCATGGGAAAATGTACTAAGCCCATACCTTTAGAATTCTATTTAGAATTTCAATGCAAGACTGCTGGACGATACCCGGCTATAACTTACCCAACAGCCTAGCCTGACATTTATATTTTGGTCTTGTTTGGCACACCTACTGAGCTGACCTGGCATTTTGGGGGATTAACTGTCTTGCCAATAAGGTAACTCTATACATCTTTCTAACTAAACATGCATATATATGCATTAATATACATCATTGATGTATAACCTTCCTCCTATATGCTGGCTTTATGTATTGTGTGTCATATTGTAGGTGTCCTAATATGGACATTTGACATGCTTTCCTTTCACAGGAATTGATAGTGGGTGGAGAGAATGGGGGTTGTAATGTTGCTCTTATCCATGATGGAATAGCCAGGATGGACATTACAGAGACCGGGCCACCTTTCATGACCACGGTATCGCTGCTAAACTCTTCTTGGGAGAGCTTCAACCACACGGCCCCTTCCTCTCCCGCACCACCGCACTCGAGGCTGGCGACGATCTTCATCGTGCTGGTGGTGACCGTCATCATCCTGGGCACGGTGGTGGGCAACGTGCTGGTGGTGGTGGCCGTGTTCACCAGCCGAGCGCTGCGAGCTCCCCAGAACCTGTTCCTGGTGTCCCTGGCTTCAGCAGACATCCTGGTGGCCACGTCGGTTATTCCCTTCTCCTTGGCCAATGAGGTGAGGTTATTATTATTATCATTACTTCTTTATTTTGTCTTTTTTTTTTACATATACCTAAAGGCATATTTACTATTTGCCATATGGACGGGATGTCACTGCCATTTGAGCCATGAAGAGGGTTTTTTTCTCCCCCGCTACCGTACAATGGTTTCTCTTCTGGAGTAAGGAGGGTGGGTTATGGCACAAGCACAAATTGCCCAGCCAGGAAAAATAATACATTTGAACTTGCACTATGTGGTTCTTTCTCTGGCCTCTCTCTGCTCATGATTGGCTGCTAATTCTTCAGATTAGCCTTGTGATCTATGATTGACATAATATATTCTGCCTTGCTGCTCACATTGCTTGTGCATAATGGCATTCTGCCTAGAATGTGACAAAGAATCAGTAGAAGGGTGAATCTGTTTCTTTGTGCCACGGTTATCTCTGTATTTGGACAAGGCAGAGAAGGGCTTTTCCTCTGATTTGTACGAGCTGCATTTGTTGTTTCCTGTATACAGTTCCTGTATACATACTGTTTTCAGCTCACCCATTGGGTTATTTGATTCAATCCCAATATAAACTCAGTGCTCCATATGAAATTTTTTGTTTGACATCATGATTCCAGCCTCAATGTGAAAGATGTAGGAAAAAGTGAATGTTTTTCAAAGTGCATGTGTTTGGACTAGAGATTCAAACCACTTCTTCGCATAGAGCGCATTACCTTCAGATGTCGAGGTACGATAAGCCACGGCAAATGCAATACATACGTCACACATCATACGTCAACATCGCTGCTATATATGTATACATATATATCCGTATATATACACAGATCATATACAGTATATACAGATACTATATATACAAAGGTTTGGTACTCAACGTTGACCATAAAGCCTTGAATATAAAAAAGACATGTGTGTAGTGTAAGCGTTATAGTGCTTTTCATCCAGAAAACCCCAGGTCCACCCGTTTACTTGTATGTGTTTACAGGTGGTTTTGGCCTCTCCAATATGTCACATCACATCACACATGCCGCATCTATGTCTATGACTTAAAGGGCTCCAATTTTACCACCAGGTGTGAGTGTGATCAGCCACCCCAAGCGGTTTCAGAATCTCACAAGTGGGAGTGTCCACCCAGATATTTGCTGGACAGATCAGCCTACCAGCATACGTCTGGGTGGACTGAATGGCTAATCACACTCGCAGCTGGTGATAAAAGGAGCCATTTCAAACATTGCCTCGTCTTTCCAGGTAATGGGCTGCTGGTACTTTGGCGCCACCTGGTGCTCCATCTACCTGGCTCTGGACGTCCTCTTCTGCACCTCCTCCATCGTCCACCTTTGTGCCATCAGTCTGGACCGCTACTGGTCAGTCACCAAGGCCGTCAGCTACAACCGCAAACGGACGCCCAAGCGAGTTAAAACCATGATCAGCGTCGTGTGGCTCATATCCATCGTCATCTCATCCCCGCCGCTCCTCATGTCTCACCAGGAGGAATCGGACCGGAACCAGCGGGACGAAGGGGAGACCCTGCAGCAGAAGTGTCTCCTAAACAACCAGACGTGGTACATTCTCTCGTCCTGCCTGGTGTCCTTCTTTGCCCCGGGAGTCATCATGATACTGGTTTACTGCAAAATCTACCGCGTGGCCAAGCAGCGGGCCTCCACTGTGTTCGTGGCAAAGAACGGCATGGAGCGCCAGCCGTCCCACTCGGAGACATGCTTCGACTTGGCCGGCGGCGGCAGCGGCGGGATCTTCCGGGGCGGCGGCTCCGGTCTGGCCAGGTCTTGGTTTCAGTCGGAGAGCCCGCGTGCAATGTGTCGCCACAGCTCCGCCATAGTGGCTGGCCACAGCGAAGGCCATAGACGGAGAGAGCTGGAGGACATCGAACTGGAGGAGAAGTGCAGCAAGTCGGAGACCAAGACATCGTCCTCCTCGTCCTTGTCTTACTTCACCACGTCCTTCTTGTTCTCCAGGAGAGCGAGCAGCCGGGGGGCGGCGGAGGGGGAGCCGGAAGGAGGGGTGAGTAAGGGGGATGAAGGAGTGGTGAGCAGCCTCAAGCCTCCTCCACCTCCCCGCACTCCCTCCTGCCCCTCTCTGTCATGGGTGTCAACGTCAGACCAGTGCTCCCACCACCTGCTCCTGCCCGCCCCCCTACCTCTGCCGGGCGCTCACGCCTCTTTGTCCAAAACCAAGGTGGCTCAGATGAGGGAGAAACGCTTCACCTTCGTTCTGGCCGTGGTGATGGGGGTCTTTGTCCTGTGCTGGTCCCCCTTTTTCTTCACCTACAGCCTGCACGCCGTGTGCAGGGAAAAATGCACGATCCCCAACGCACTCTTCAACGTGTTCTTTTGGATCGGCTACTGCAACAGCTGCCTCAATCCTATAATATATACTATATTCAACAGAGACTTCAGGAGGGCCTTTAAAAAGATTCTATGTCAGGCTCGTAAGGGCAAATAAGGTTTGAGACCTTTTGGCAGGGCTGTCATGTGATGTGTGTGTACGCACGTGTGCATTCAGAATGTTCATCCCAGAGGCTTCTCACACATACACACACACACACACACACACACACACACACGAAAGAGACATTCTTTTACACGCCGTCACCCACGCAAGTCACTGACGGATGTCTCAGTCTCACATGCACAACTGCTAAATATCGGCACACACAGCTTTAATCCTTTTTTTCCTGGAGGACATTAAAGTGCTTGTCATAAATAAATATATATATATATGGTGGATCTCTTATGATTTAATCTGTTGGAGCATGGAGCTAGGGGGCAAAGACATTAAAAATTAATATCCATATAACAGATGGGCTGAACTGCTGTAAACAAAACAAGGATGAAGGGGAAAATAAGAGCAATAGTTTTTTGTTTTACCATTGAGGGTGGATAATTATTCTGGGCAGCCCAGGACAAATAAGCACTTCAGAAATAATAATGGTAATAATCAAGAGGATCATGGCTCTGCTTGCTTCATGAGCATGGCTGAAGCAAAACCATAACAAATCACACTGTTATTTTCAAACGGGCTTGATTGAAGTGTTTTCTGTGCAGTGTTTGGAATAATTATCGTAACCAAAAACTATGTGTGAATGCAACTATAATGATCCATTGTTTTTTCCTAGCTGTTTAAGAAAAGCATACGACGCTCACGATCATACGTACATTACCATCATCCCAAAATGGCCACCTCTTGTGGCGGTGAACTGAGCCATGGAGACAAGACTGCACTGTTTTGAGTGAGTTCAATCTGTTGACATTATTGGAGTCTGGCAGCAGCCTAATGGCTCTCACCATGTGCCAACCCCATTTGGTCTCCAACAAGCACAATCACAGACTGTATGGCACCTGAAAACATGTCAGCCAATGTCCAAATATGGAATTGTTGTATTTCAAGTTTTCATTTTTAAATGAGATAAAAATGTATCTTTTTTTTCTTCTTTAACTTGAAATAAAAGGATTCAATTATACAGAACACGGGTACAATACACGTGAAAATAGTGCTACCAATACTAATACCGATAGTGTAACTTTAGCCGTCACAGTGGTAAATAGACTTGGAACACGAAATATGTATCAACTTCATGGGGGGTATTTTTGGGCAATGTTTTCAACATAAGCAAAAACTATACAGTGTGCCAATGTATTAAGCCAAGTCATTAGCAGAAGCGAGGAGAAGAGAGCAATATGCAAAAAGAGAGTGAGCCCTCAATATGATGTTGTTGACAACAGGAAAAGACAAGTTGTTCAACACCCTGAAGGATGTCTCCCTCCAAAACAAATGACAAGTAATGTGTTCAGAGAAATTGACTTGGGCAACTAACACGGAAACCCATAGTCTGTATGTAAATATGTACCCTGTGAGCTGTCTACATTTACCCAAATGCCAGAAGCCTGAATCACGATGAGTAGAGATGTACCAAACCTATTGAACGCACAGGCTGACAAAGTGTTGTCACACACAATCCTCTCATTACATTTCTCACAATATCCTGCAGCAATCTATTTTGGCCACAGTGTGTTTTAAAATGAGTAGTGAGTAAATATTCCTGGAACAAAGTCAAATATCATATTCTGAATGCATTGGCACCATATGGCCAGAGCAGGATGGCCCGAGTGACACTGAATCTATTAACCGCTCACTCGACAATATGTCAATCACATTACTTATAGTTGGCTGACTAGTACAGGGCACTTATTAAAGTAGGCAAGGGTAAGTGTAAGCGCAACAAAACATAACAAAACACTGAGAAGTAATAATGTATGATATTGATTGGTCTTGGAGAGAGAAAAATAAATGTTACTTCCAGATCGATTTCTTGATACGACCCATTGTCTGAGGTCTCAAGTTTGGAGAAAATGAGAAAGGCAGATCTTTCCTTAAAGAACTCGTCTTTCAGAGATGTAGTCTTGATGTAGTCAGAGATGTAGTCTTTGACTTTGACTTTATTTATTTCTAATTTGGCAACTGAATTGGATATTTGTGTTCATAACACAATAGAAAAATCATCTAAAAATATCCGCACGCAGTAATCTGGAGTATTCGCATGGCCCTTGTTTAACCTCCATCCGTTGCTACACTGAATCAGTTTGAAAAAAGACAGCGTCTCAATTATTCTCCAGTTGTTAAATATAGCCATCCTGAGCGCATTCGTGCCTCCATTGATTATACTTGAGTGTAGCCTGGGATAGAAGAACTCTTTCAAGGGCCACAAAATGTGACTTCTTGTTTAAACACAATTTAAATCCATGCTTACGGCTCTTCCGCCACACTCCTGGTCGCCCAGCCCTGTCCAATGGAGACACGCATTTCTGCTGGCATGTGGATGGTCTTTTGGTGCGAAGCCATGCTCACCCAGACTAAACTACAGCACCGAGTGTCCTCGCTCCATCTGCTTTTTACACCCAGTATCCGGTATCATTTGTAGAGGCAAGATTTCCAAAAATGATATGGTGTGTTGATACATTAGCACTGAAAGACCTGACAGCACTAGGAGCTGCAATAGCAGAGAGGAAAGTAGGTCATTGTCTAAAAAACAGACAAAGTCTGGGCTTAGCTTTTTTGTATAATATTCGGCAACTACCTGCTGCTGCCACAGTAGATTCACATATTGCATACACATAGTGCAGCTCTAGTTGTTTTATTGTTGCCTTGGACTTGCACAAGATCAACACATATTGAATCTGTCGTTTAGTGATACAAATAATATTCAGTCATTTTATTAGAAGACATTTATTGACATTTTGAAAATATATTTTTGAAAATATATTTTACATTTGTATTTGTATATTTTACATTTTTCATTATTTCACTACCATACACTTTCATCTTGTGAACTTCATTTCTCTCACAAAGAAACAAGTCATGCAAGGACGAGACAGACAGAAAACCTGTCAATCCATCTTCATTATGATGACCTAGGTACTTACATCTTTTGCTGAAGTCAAAGTAGTACTACAATACTACCCCACTGTATATATACTCTGCTACAAGTTGTGCATTGCAAATGTTACTTATGTAAACGTACAAAAGTTCTAAGTACCCATTTTGGAGAATTAATTTAAATAACATAAATTATATTATTGGATTAGAATTATTCATGCATGTGTTCATATTACTTAACATACGGCTGGGTAGCTTATGAATAATTTCCCCCTGGGAACAAAAAAGCCTTCTTGATATAATAATATCATAATTAGTGTATAACTTATATTTTGTATTCTTCATTTTCATCTGCAACGTCACTAAAGCTGTCGGTTAAATGTAGTGAAGTAAAAAGTACAATATTTGCCTCGGAGGTGGAGCGGAGTTGAAGTATGAAGTAGCTGAAAATAGATCAAGTATGTCATGTTTGTACTCCTTAGTAAATGTCCTGAGGTACATATGTACATACGCGTGATCATGTACTGCTCACCACTGCTTCGTCACGCTGAAAACCCCCGGCGAGGCGGCCTGGCGCGCTCTGAATGGCGACACACGACACACGCTTGCTTGCACTCTTTCTTCTGACACATGTGCACCTCTGTGCACTCTGAGAGGGATGTGATGCTGTCTGCGCTAGAGAGAGCCATACAGACACTCTTTACATGTGGATGAAAGCAACTCGCTTCTACTTTTGGCAGAGCCCTCCTCACAACTTCCATTCCTATTTATTTCTCCATTTTATTTTGTCTGTATGTATTGTCTAGGTTTCTCCTTTTTGTCCTGCCAATCCCCTAACTTCTCACCTCATTTGGTGTTTGGCCACCAAATATTTATATGACCAAAAGAATGTCTCTTTAAATACAAACAGCCTTTTTTTAAATGACTGAAGCCTCTGTTACAGTTGTTTAATACACTCGGTGGTTGGGGCCTGATTCATTTTCAACTGAAACAAGCCCTTTCACACAGGTATTTGCAAGTGATGCAAAACATCTAAAAGGTACTGTAGACCCCGCTGTGCTAATGGAAGAGAATTAAAGCTGTCCGTCATCTCCTCAACACAGTACACACACACACTAATTGCATTCGTGACTCACGGTTTTAAGTGCGTGCGTTTTAAGTGAGCGCCCACAGATGCTCGCTCGGCCCCCGATCGTCTAACTGACCGCCAAGCCTCGGCGTGGGATCGGAGCTAATCGCAGCCGCGTATCTACTACCAATCCCACTGTCCAACATGAATTGGGAACACAAAACACAAAAACGGTTATGCATTTCGAGGAGTTATGCAAACCGCTTTACGCTCTCTCTCTGATCCCGTGCTCCTCTGTTGGTGTGTTCATTGGCCTCACGGTGAGCCGCTGAAGACAAGCGTTAACGAGCGGCATATGCTGCGCTGTCGGCTCCCCCGGTGCACATATTACATTGGACTTTCTTTCCCTCGCTTTCTAATTACCTCCAATTTAGGCTTTCCTCGATCTCCCTTCCTTCACCAACTGTTCGTTGGTGTCCATTGTCTTCCTCCTCCCATCCACACTTGACAAAAAAGTAACTCACTCAGTACGTTTCTTAATCTCTCTCTCCCTCGTGCTCCCTTGTCCTCTCTCTGTCTCTCCCATCACGCCTGATTGTAGAAGTTAGAAGCAGTAGATTAAGTAGAAACATTTAGCCCTTGCCAACAGACTGACATTGCATTTGCAAGTGTTGCTGATTGTTCTTCTTTCCACCATGGGCCAGGTATATATTTATATATTTGGAATCTTGACTACTTGACACATGTGAGTGTCAAACCTTTCTAGAAATTCACAATTTGATGTTGATATCCTTGCAAATGATTAATGTTGAACAATAATACTGACATTCATTATTATTGATTCACTTTGTCAGTAATGTTCTGTCTCAATTACTATTGTTATTTGTAATTACAATCATTATAGGACACTGCCAGCAATAATCAGTCTGAGTCAGTATCAGTCATGATTTGTTGAATATGATTCATTGAAATGTTCCAGAAACATTGTGACGCCTTCAAATTATGAACCAGGATTTTAAAACAGCACAGCCGAAAAGATAAAAAACTAGATAGACAACAATATGTAGAATTTAGCAAAACTAAAATAATACAAGGGATAAATATAGCACAAAAACCCATTAAAAGGACAAGAAATGTTAAGTCACCTTCAGATATGTTGTAAGGTTTCTTTTAAAAATGGAGTGGAGTCTCTCAGATACTGAGGCAGGCTGCTCCAGAGACTAGTCCTTGGGACAACTAAGAGGCTAGCTACAGTGGATCTGAGGGACCCGCTGGGTACATATCTAAAAAGCCTATCTGAGAAATAGGCTGGTGCCAGGTCATTCTGTGATTTGGTGGTAAGAATATTTGAAAATACATTTGAAAACCGATAGGCAACCAATGGAGTGACTTTAAAATATGTGTTCTCTCAGTCTGGTCTTCATCAGTACTTGGGCTCCTGCATTCTGGACATGCATTCTGGACAAGACCAAACAAGAGAGCATTGCGCGAGTCAAGCCTGGTTATAAAAGCATGCAGTTGTTTTTCAGCTTGAGAGATAGTCTAACCATAGCAATGTTACAATTGTATTTTGGTGACATTTGGTGGCAATGTGAGGATCAAAACTGAGGTCAGAATACAAGATAACCCCAAGCTTTTTCACCTGGTCCTTGGTATAAATGGCTGAACCTGAAGGTGCACAGACAGTAGCTCTCTATGGGCTTTTTCCCATAGAGAGTATTATTATGTATTATTGTTAAGTATTGTGGTCTCTGTCTTGATTTAACTGTAGGAAGTTGTATGACATTCATATATGCATGTCATATAAACATTGCACAAACCCATGGGGCCAGAATCGTCAGAGATGTATATTTGGCTGTCATCCGCGAGGCAATTACAATTTCTAAATGCTATGAATCACACACACACACACACACACACACACACACACACAGCAGAGCAGATACAAATGAGAAAGGAAAGAGAACTAAATCTTTAACAAGGTCACCATGGAAACACGCTTTGGGGTTCTGAAAATCCTCAGCGTGACTACCAATCTTCCGCCTGTAGTTGTGTGTATGATTTCCTGTGTGTGCACGTGTGTGTTTGCACAATCAAAGCAAAAGCGATGTGAAACGTTCAGTGTTTTTATAGACAGTGTACCTCAGGCCATTCACATTCACACATCTATTTGGCTAATCTTCTGACTTTGTAGTACACGTTTGTCTGGTATCCCAAGAAACTAGGCCCAGATAGTAACTTACCTATCATTCTCTGGATCATTAAATCTAAAGTGCTTTTTTTGGCAACACATTCTGTAATTACTGCTCTCACTCTGCCTCTCCCTCTCTGCATAATGCTTATGAGCAACACATTCTGAAAGTTCTGGAATTTCTGTAGCATTAGCCTTTTAATGTACCTACTGTATGTTATGTGAGCTTTCCTTTTATATGCTACATGGGTGGTAGCACAAGGTTAAACATGTAGCATATCAGTCATAATCAACTAATAAAAAGAACACATTGACAGTAACATTTGTCAATAAAGGTAGTGTATGTATGTATGTATGCATGTATGTATGTATGTATGTATGTATGTATGTATGTATGTATGTTTGTCTGTCCTTTGATTTTCTTGACTACCGATTAACTTCACACTTGCCAGGTTTATTGCTGAGAACCCAAGGAAGTGCAGTGTCGACTGTTGAATCGACAGGTTCCCGAGAGAGCTGAAAGCAATGAGCCCTTTCTGAACAGGCACGGAACGAGCACTACACTGGCGAGTGTACTGCTAAGGTCCCAAGAAGGTTCACAAGCCGTTTTGGCGAGGGGTTCTCATAAAAGCTGCAAGCAACAATACTGGACACTTAACGAACGGGCACATGTCCTAACAATACACACAGATTTGTCATTGAACCATAACAAATATGAATGAATATGATGGGGAAATCTGTTTTCATTTCATTTTTAATTTTGTGTATCAGACAACGTTGGCCTTTATGCTGCTTTACAGCGACATTCGAGAGTAGGAAGTGCTGTGAACATGCTCCCTTACCACACAGGCAGAGCACGAAAACAAACACACAGACACACAAACGTAACGATGGCTATCGTTGGCAGTTAAATGTAGGGATAACCGCACGGGGCTCTCTTTTCAGCTCACAAAGGGTAGCTTTACCCCTCTCCCCCTCTCTCTCTCGCTCTCTCTTCTTTTCCCAACAATAATGTACAATCAATTCAGTGCCCACTACCCAAATAAGTACCCAGAAGGCAAAGGCTGGCCTAGAAAGTGCGGTGTCATTGTGTGACATGACATTATTAGCAGGCAAGAGGAAGTAAAAGCATGACCCACTATTTAGAAACAAAGAGTACACTAAAATGACAAATCAGCTGATTCAAAGGTCTGAGATACTTCTTCTCTGGTCTCACAGTGATTGCAGTAGTGCAGATAACAAAAAGAAAAAGGGAAGAGAAAAAGGTTTATGGATGAGTCTTAGTTTATTAATGTGTGTGTGTGTGTGTGTGTGTGTGTGTGTGTGTATGTGTGTGTGTGTGTGTGTGCATGCCTATGTTTGTATAGCGTGAAAGCTGTTAATGTTACACCGCCTATTAGCATAATACATGGAGGGGAGTAGGAGGATAGAAGCAGTGACCCTAACACTAGCATATCCACATAAATATGAAACACTCTAGTATTCTGTCATCCAGCAGAAGAGTGAGGATGAGGAAATGATTGGTCCTGTATCACTAAACTAAACTAGCAATATGAAATGATTCCATAACATAGGGATATGCGGTTCTAATGACGTCAGGCACCTGACATGTGTCCCACCCCCTGCCCAACACTCCCTGTCTCCCCTGAACTAAATCCCATGTCTGCTTGAAATCCCCGATTGGATTAATTTCCTAACTACATTGACTGTTTAGTCTACAACAGCTGCATGGAGCCACAGCACATGGAGCACATAGACAGACAGCATCATAGTGGGCTCCTCGCTTCCATAGTATGATACTACTGCTGTCTGAAGCCCATGGTGGTATAGCACAGTTATAAGCCTATATTTGGTTAACTTGGCTATGGGCACATGATTGATATGTTGATTAATTGTTTAAAACACCATATTGTTTGTGTACCCGTTCATTTCATTTCCTTGTGCATACATGTGATTTTGATGTTGAAACGTCAAACTCACCGTTTTTTCACCATAGCTTCTTTTACCCTGGCAAGTTGATAATCAGACCATCTGTCTGCAGAGCACAGGGCAGACCCACAAATTGGATGACCTCTGTGAAGGTAAGTGAGTAAACGACAATCATTATGTCTTAATAAAGTGTGAATTTAAATCTGCATATTGCAGATCTCTGTGCTCTGATAATATTGTTCCTGAAGTCTGTCAGTTTAACTCCAATGAGAGGCTAAATATGGCACTCAATTTAAGTCAGTAGAGACGAGCAGGGATGACAGCATAGGAGAAACACACAATCAGGGAGAACACACACAAATGCACGTGCATGCACACGCTCACACACACACACGCACATTGCTAGTATCTCCCCAGAAAAGTAGTAGTTTGAGATGTTGGTGGTGACATTGTTTGGTTTTATATCATTGGCAGGCAGTGGGTTAAGGATATTCTGCTTCGCTATAATGGGTTCTTAATCAGTTATTTTGATTCCAAACTACAGGATAATTACTCATCAGCCTCACTCTCCTCAATCTTTAATACAATGCAGCAGATTGGTGGCAGTTTAGCTAAATGACTTGATAGCATAATAATCATTGTGGTTATGGATTGCCTAGAAAATGTCAATCTGCCGGGGTAATATAGTAAAGAGTATTCAAGTCCTTAAATCTTCAATCAGGCCTATCTTGCGGAATAAACCAGATACAAATATGATCGATTGGTTGTAATGATTTCAGCCAAAGTTCATTATTACCACTCACTCAAACAGTCACACATTTTTGAAGAGCTAGTCTACTGGGCAGAAACACAACCATGAGAAGTCTTGGCTTCAGTTTTGTCCCTCCTGATTGAGTAACGCTGGGATGTCCCAAATTTCCTTTGGGATCAATAAAGTTCTATCTTATTTTATCTTATGTCAGTGGCACATTAAGAAGCGAAGTGTGTTCTCAGGCCGCTTGTCACTCTACAGATTGGATCAGCAATTTTTTATTCCTCCATAGGCCACCATTTACATCTCAAGTCTGGGTCTAGTAGCCCTTATAATAGTGTGTTGTTTAATAGTTAGTTAGCTGAACTGAATTCTACCATGAAGTCCCTGCATTTGCCTGCATGCATCCAGGATAGGCAAGCAACATGGGCTCTCATTCATAAATAAAAGAACAACAACAACAACATGGGTTCAGTACAAAAACACTTTCAAGATGAATTTTGGTTGTAGACTTACCACAAAAGACGGATTGAGTTCATCAGTTTATTATGTTAAAAGAAATCAAATCCAGGTCTCGGTGGGTTGTGAGCGACCATCTTCATGGCTGACTTCACTGCCATTGGATTCTGAAAGTAAAACAATTCAGACATGTAGATTATGTAGATTGACATGTAGATTGTTACTGTTCACTGTTATACTGCTGCACTGTTGCTAGTACTTTTGCACTTCTGGTTAGATGCTAACTGCATTTCGTTGTACTCTGTGCAATGACAATCAAATTGAATCTAATCTAATCTAATCTAATCTAATGCAATAAAACTGAGGTTAAAAGTGAATGGTAAAATATAATATATCAACTCTGGAATGTCATAACTTACCTTCTTTTTTATTGTATTGTATTCTACAAAGTGAAGAATTGCCTAAATACCTCCACCAACAACATGAACCATTGATATTATTCTAACTGTTTGTTAATTACAAATATCCACAATGAATTGTTAGGCACATGAAGTGTATTAAGGGCGGTTAGCCTAATGCAAGCCTCTATAGACAAATAACCTTCAAACGTAGCTCATTTGGCTGATAAATATAGGGTACATTTAGTTGAATATGGAAAAAATAAGATTATCAATACATTTCGTAAATAAATATAATAGTGCTCGACAATATTCGGAATTCATTTCAAATAAATGAATAATAAATATATCAGAAAATGTTTGGAATTAACTGCGCTATCGAACGACACAATGTTGGCTCATATTGAGCTCATTTGAGGACAGGAATTGGATCAATAGCCAGGACAATAGCGGCACCTAGCGTTTACCCGCTGAACCGTGCTCTCCAGTATGTCTGCTATAGAGTCGGGACTTAAAAAACGTTAAAAATGCTCTCCTGTCAGGGAGTAAGCCTGTAGGCGAAACCTACTAATATATCCTTAGACTCCATAGATAAATCCATAGATGCATTATAAGTTTCGTTTCCACGCGGAGAACAAGAGGGACATGGTGATTCGCCTGGAGCTGAAACGTCTCCAGGAGTCACGTGCCGGATGATGACGCGACAGGGTCAGCTGATAAAACGGGTTTCACTGTCGTGAAGAGTCAAATTGCTTGGTCACTTGGTTTGTTTGCCGCTCCGTGTGTGTGAGAATAGTTATTATAATTGTGTTTGCTCAACGGTTGTTCTACGATGAGGCTTCTGCTCTTGTGTACTTTTGCGGCTCTGGCCTTGATCAGCGATGCACTTGTTCGGTAAGAACGGTTTTTTTTTAAAAATACGAACATGTAATCCTTCAGCATTTTAGTGAACATGTCTGCAGCCGCTCCTGTGACAGCCTGGCGTTAACAGAAAGTTGCAATGCTATCGACGCTGTATGTGAAACAAAAACCAGTATCAATAGACGCTTGGTGGAAAATATTAGCATTTACTTTGTCCAAGACATGGTCGATGTTTTGTAGGAGAAACACGGATGAAGCTCCTGACATTGTTAGGTCTGCCATTGCACCAGTATAGACACAATTGGTTAAGTAACCTTTACTTGACGAGTTGTCCGCACCAGCGTGCTCAACGTATATTTAATATACAATAAACATGCATGTAATATACGTGGACCACGCTGGCGCTGCGACCGATATAAATAAAGCCCACCGAACATGACAGGAGCAGGAAGTAACGCTATTGGCTGTCTGTGAAAATGATCTATTGGCTAATGTAGACGGTGGATGGTGGCTTATATCCTATTTAGTTTCAAGGGCTCTAATGTAAATGCATATCCATAATGTAAGTGCAAGTTGAATTATTCAACTCTCCTGAAATGCATGCTTGTTTACTAATGTGGCTGACCCTGAACACAAAAATTGTCTTCTCATTTGTCTTCCGTCCTGACCTGACCATCAGAATCCCTCTGAAGAAGTTCCGCTCCATTAGGCGAGAGCTGACTGACTCTGGGAGGAGCGTGGAGGAGCTCCTGGCTCCCAAACACTCCCTGAAGTACAACTTTGGCTTCCCCTCCAGTAATGCACCCACTCCAGAGACTCTGAAGAACTTCCTTGACGTAAGTTCACCTACTGTTCCACGCCGCCACGCCTTCCTTCCTGTCGTTCTTCCAGCTATGTCACTAAATAACTTTTTTTTTTGAGGAACCTGAAAGAGACTTCCAACAAAGGTACTATTGTGCACCAACTGCGGTGACCTTCTCCCCCCCTTCGAATTGAAAATCCACATTACTCTTGCCAGTCATGTTCAACTGCACCTCTGTCACACCCCGGCTTTAAGAAAGGCTTGTTGATCGGTTAAGGTCACCGCTAGGTGAGGGTTGGCAGTCAAAGGAGGAAGTTTGAGTCGGCCATGTGACTGCTGACTCAAATGTATGACGATTGCACACTGTTCAATAATTGCACACTGTCCTACTATTTACAGGAAGGAACCTGGGATAATGGCTTTTTGAGCTTCGTAACACTAATGAGGATTAGTAGAACTAAAGTTCGGAAACTGTTTTAATTCATGAATGCCTCTCTTAAAAATGGCTAACCACCTTACACCATAGCCATTTGTCAAGTAGCTGTTTGTGCATGGAAGCAACCACAGGCCAGCTTTGCTCGTAGTGTTAAATGTCTGAAGTCTAGACTAGTCACAATACCAGAGACACTGATTATGTTTACATGCACAAAATATCCCGGGTTTTGTCCTTTTGTCCAAAGACAATATTCCTACTAGGCTGTGTACATGGCTAGTGAAAATGAATATTCTACTAATATTCCTGTTTGCATATAGCCGTGTAGATATCAAGTCTATCAAAATGTTTACAAGTAGGTGTGTTTCTCCTGCAGACTGCAAATGCAGGCTTATCTCTACCCCAGCCTTGCAAACTGTTGTTTGGCTGACCAACAACTGTAAGCAGGCAAGTTTGCGTGCATCGCAAACTGCAGTAAAAACCTGGCTCTTTTGCACCAATCAAATTAACTGCAGCTCAATATTTGAAGTGATGTTTGCTTGGATGATGGGAAAGATGTTGTGCAGCCACAAACCAACAGTTTTAGATTAAAGCGATTTCTGTGGCTGCGTGACAGGAAGTGGCGCTTACTCATGCTGTCTCCAGTAGAGTAATTGAATCAATGTAGCGGATTTAGCAGCCATTTTTATTCATTGGTTACTTCCTGTTGAGGAAACTAGGGCCCTTGTGTTTGCTTTGCTGTAGGGCTACCTCAGGAGTATTCACCACAACGCTGTACTGTACTGTACTGTACTGTTATGTCTGTCTGTTTGCGTTGTGCCCAGGCCCAGTATTATGGAGAGATTGGTCTGGGGACCCCCCCTCAGCTCTTCACTGTGGTGTTTGACACAGGATCTTCCAACCTGTGGGTGCCCTCTATTCACTGCTCCTTCACAGACATCGCCTGCTGTAAGTCCTTCTAACTCATCAAGAACATCGAGCGTGCCACCTTTGACTCTTATGTGCTTGGCTTCTGCCCCTAGTTTCAGTGCATTGTATACATTTAGGGCATTTGGCAGACCCGTTTAGCCAGACTCGTTTAGCGATTTCGAAGAGTCTGTTGAAAGGGACCGCAAGATAACGCTGTGGTGCATATAGATTAGAATAGAGCAGGTTTCAAGCATTCATAGTTGCAAGGCTAATAGAACGAGTTTCACATTTCAACATGCAGGTTGCCCGCATCTTAGCTGAGGTAAGAGCCATTTTGAGTGCATTACCAACATCTAGCAACATGCAACGTTAAGTACTATTAATAATGGCAAGATGTACAAACACAAGTTAGTGTTAGGAGGTGGAAGGCGGGGGGGTTATGCAGAGTCCAGGTGAACACTGAACAGGTGGGTTTTGAGTTTGCCGCACACCCCTAAAATGGCTTTTCTGGGGGTTCTCTGGCAAATAGGACACAGGTAGTTGAAGTTGGTAGATGACAGAGCAGGTGGCAAGAGCTAGCACTCTCTCTCTCAAGCATGTCTGTGTGGGTGGCTGGTTTATCCTGTGCATTGATTGGCCAACAAGTCACCGGTGTACAGCCCCACCCAACCCCAGAATCTAGTGAGGCCTGCCTGAACCAACCACACGCACTCACAATCACTTTTACTACAAAATAAGTCTGTAGGTCCATGGCTTCTTCACTCTATATTTGACTAATGAACTCCTCTTTCCCACCCCTGAAGTACTTCACCACAAGTACAACTCTGCCAAGTCCAGCACGTATGTGAAAAATGGCACAGAGTTTGCCATCCAGTACGGCTCCGGCAGCTTGTCTGGCTACCTCAGCCAGGACACGTGCACAGTAAGCCTGTCGTGTTGTTGTGCTGTTTTTCCAATGCAGCGTTTTTGTCTTTTCTTTTTCTGACTATTGTATTCCTGCCTCTGTACATCCAGATTGGCGACCTATCCATTGAGAAGCAGGTGTTTGGCGAGGCCATCAAGCAGCCAGGCATCGCCTTTATTGCGGCCAAGTTTGACGGGATCCTCGGCATGGCTTACCCACGCATCTCTGTGGATGGGGTGGTGCCGGTGTTTGACACCATCATGGACCAGAAGAAGGTGGAGCAGAACGTCTTCTCCTTCTACCTCAATAGGTGGGACAACATGGTCACATGACACGGGTTTTTATTTTATTTATTTTATTTATTTATTTATTTTGCTTTAGCTGGCAGCTTTCGTGGAGTTGGTTTAATTTGTGTTCCATGTCCCACTATGCACATGCTGCATTTTAACATTTGGGGAAAAACGCAGACTAATCCGGAAGGCTGTCTTTGCAATGTGAGTCAATACAACACTGCTGATAAGACTGTACAGTTGCTGGATTCCCACATGCCTTGCCCTGCTCAAAGTGGGAAAATGACAAATGCACTACATTCATTTTCTCTAAGACGACGATATCTGCAGGTGTTAACCTAAAAGCTTTTGTCTTAAGTCAGTGGTTTGTGGGAGCGTGAAAAGTGGTTATGTGTTGACTTGCGGTATTTCAATAGCCAACAAGAACAGCTTCCAAGCAGGACTTGTCCAGACTTTCCAATGTCTGTTGCGTTTTTGTCACGTTTGCTCTTTTTAGTCAAGACCGTCACTGTCAGAGACTAGTGTCTGGACAGCCAGCCACCGCTTTGGGGTAGCTTGTCGATACGTGCCACCATGACGTTTTCCCTGTTTACCCAGGAACCCCGATGTGGAGCCCGGCGGTGAGCTTCTGCTGGGAGGCACCG
>OMOU01090010.1:0-17945 GCA_900312585.1 Malacocephalus occidentalis
GCCATACGTGCGGCAAGAAGTCAGGCATGTTCAGCTGGGAGAGCTTGTCCTGCAACAGAGCCAGGATGATAGTATTGAAAGCAGAGTTGAAATCCAGAAACAGGATCCTGGCATAGGTGCCTGAGGAGTCCAGGTGCTGGAAGATGAAGTGGAGGGCCATTGGCTCTGTGGGCAAACTGCTGGGGGTCCGGGAGTGGGTTAGTTATGGTTTTGAGATGGGACAGCACAAGGTGCTCAAATTACCACAGAGGTCATGGCGACGGGTCTGTAGTCATCAAGTCCTGTGACCCTTGGCTTTTTACGGATGGGGATGAGGGTGAAGGCATGTACGTGGCATGGCTCCAGTGAGGTGTTGAAGATGCCCGTTAACACCGGATACAGCTGTACAGAACAAATAAAAGAGGCAAGAGGACACACCCCTGGGGGGATCCAGTGGAGGAAAAAAGAACATCGGAAAAAAACGGCATTCGCCTTCACATGTTGTGACCTTTCAATTAAATAATCCATCAGCCAACATATCAGGCCTGAGCTAAGACCTGCTTTCCCTTCCTGAGTCGCTGAACGGTTTGCCAAAACTTCGTTGAGGCCTACCGAAAGTCCTTCTCCATGGCCTCCCCGAACTCCTCCCACACCCGGATTTTTGCTTCAGCGACCGCTGACGCTGCAGCCCTCCTTGCCTCCTGGTACCTGTCTACTGTTTCGGGAGACCTCTGGGCCAACCAAACTCAAAAGGCCTCCTTCAAAGTTCAAAGTTCAAAGTTCTTTTATTTGTCAAATGTGCTATATTGACATACAGCACAGATGAAATTACATGCCTCTCAGGCCCAGGTGAATTTGCGAAATAAAAGACACAGTAAACCCTTCACCCTGACGGCTTTCTTCACCGCTGGTGTCCACCAGCGGGTTCTTAGGTTCACTTTCTGGATCAGCTAAGAGGGAAAGATAGTGGTGAACATAAAGCTGTCCCTCCTGTCTTGGTGTTTTGGGGGCAGTGTGTAGTGTCAGGGAGATGGTGTCCTCCACAGACCAGTTTGGTCTGTATGCGAACTGGAGTGGGTCCAAGAGTGGGGAATAATGCTGTTTAATTTCCCGCACTGAAACTCTAAACAAAAGTTATGTGCAAAAGTTTTGTATATTTGTGGTAGGCCAAAATCGGCCACTAAATCGGTCGCAGTCTATTTGGTATTTGGTATTCAGACCAGTGCAGGACTCTACTCTGGAGAGTTGGAATCCTGCCAGCTGCAGGGCAGTGTCGGTTCCACACAGCCACGTCTCCCTAAAGCACGAAACAGAAGATGAAGAAAAGTCTCCATTCTTCCCTACCAGTAGCTGACGTTCATCCAGTTTGTTGCAGAGTGAGCGCACGGTAGAGAGGAATATTCTTGGTAACAAGTTCCAAGTCAGTGCCGGTGAAGATGCATGAGCACACGGCACGTTTGCCTCTCCTCCGGCACTTCACTGCGTGGACAAAGGTAAACGCACTTTTGACCAGAATGTCCAGTAATTCCACAAACGTGATAAATGTTGGGAATACATATAAATAAATCCCGAATGTTTAAGAGCTCTTCTCCGGTGAAAGAGCTCCCAGTAGGGACGTAGAACAAAACAAGACAAAGAGACAAAACAAGAGAAAACAGTGCGCACCAAAACACAAAGGCAGCCATCCGCAGCGCCACCTTGGTTACAGGTATCTGACGTACAGATTTTCCATAATTCCAAAGGGTACCATGAGTGACAAAAGTTGGAGAAGTGCAGAAAGTTGCAGAAATAATATACCAGGAACCAATCACAATGGTCACAGGTGCAACCCTTACCAGAACTTGTTTCCCAGGAGAATCTAAACAACACTTCAGGAGAGCCAACATCGTTTTCCACCTGTTATACACACAGATAAAAAATCAAGGGTGAAAAATTTAGTACCATTATATGGTTAAAGTGTAACTAACCCCTACACTAGTGGTTTACAAACTTTGAGCTGAAGGCACACCAAAGGGCAAGCCAAAATTTCAAGGCACACCTGTATTCATATCGATGCAAAATAGCCCATATAACATAACTAATTCTGTTTCTTTTTTTTAATCAATACCAAATAAAATTTGACAAACCACTATATTAGTCATGAAATATTTATTAACCAAATAATTCAAGGACTCATTTGTAAAGTTTCTACTCTACAAATACAATACAAATATTTGTATTAACCCCTGTATTGGGAAATACGTGTGTACAAAGGACTGATAGAGTGAAAACAAATTGATTAATAGATTTTTTGTATTGTAGATATTTCAATAATAATGTAGGGCTGTCACAAACTGGGCACACCATTTGTAAACCACTGCCCTAGACAATGTGTTGTCAGCAAATGGTTATTTCATGTAAAAATTAAATTATTTACATTCACATTTAGTGTAATTGGTGTGTTTAGGACCCAAATGCAGCACAACACAGGAGACGTTTGGAAAGTTTAGTGATGAGTTCTGGTATGGTACAGTGTAGAACAATACAACAGATAACATTGAAGCGGGAACAAGGTCTCCTCAATCTCCCAGGTGAGAGTGGCGACCCTGCAAGGAGATGGGGGGATGGGTTCGGACACTGTGGCCAGGTCCTCTTTCTCCAGGAACTGACATGACAAGGCTTCAGGCTTCAGGCTTGATATTACGCGACCCCGGTCAGTAAGAGAGGTGAAAGTCAAAGCAGGTGAAGAAGAGGGACCACTGGGCCTGTCTACAGTTTTTATGGTTGGTTGCCAAGGAGTTGTTGATGATTGACTGATTGTTGGAATGCGGGCATCCACATACCTGGTGGATGTTGCAACTTCTTTGGAAATACAACTTTTACCAACCTTTATTGGCTGTAATTCATTGCATGTAAATCTATCATAAATTTTTTCTTTCTTCCCCAAAACATATGATATCAATATAGAACTGTTAGATATCAAAATACACTGAAGAAAAACACTTTTGTTTTTGCTCTAATTTTTCAAGAGTTGAAAACAAAGATCTACTTTTTCTATGTACACAAAAGGCCTATTTCTCTCAAATGCTGTTCACAAATATCTGTGGCATTGAGCTGTGTGATAAAACTGCACATTTTAGAGTGGCCTTTTATTGTGACCAGCCTAAGGCACACCTGTGTAATAATCATGCTGTCTAATCAGCATCTTGATATGCCACACCTGTCAGGTGGATGGATTATCTCGGCAAAGGAGAAGTGCTCACTAACACAGATGTAAAGTTTGTGATGTCAATGTTCCCCAGGCTTACGCCTGTAAACCTGTCACTGCTAGCAGCCATTGCTAGATGAACTGGTACTTTATTTGTTTTTTGCAGTAAATACTGTAAATTGTGTGGATATTCTCATTCTGATCCCTCCAATTCAATCATGATATTTTAATTCTGCACATTCCGCTGGATATCAGCACTTTTTAATTTCACTGCACATTCTATGTGTTTGTGACGAATAAACTTCTTGAATCTTGAATCTACTTTATTGAGCACCAGAGGAAACCGAAGTAGTAAAGAAGTAATACAAAAAAACCGTAATAAGAACAAGGTTACATTTTACGTGATTTTAGGAGATTATCTGCTGCCTCTTTTTATTATAGAAAATACATTATTATATTATATACATTATATATAGGCTGATTAAAACAGCAGAGTTAACGTCTCACTGCTAATTATTCCTTAATTCCCTCATTAAAAGAAACACTGTACTCGCGACTTACAACTTCATCAATTTACTTTAATCTTTTAACCACATCAGATTGCTTTAAAATGTACTCCTCCACTACCAAAATATGATTACTACTTATTATTACAACTTTAAATATATTGTAATAAAGACAGCCCCTATACAAACCCCCCGATTAAGTATTACAAATACATTACAAATACATCTTCTTTGAGGTATTAGTTGGAAAACAAGAAATCAATGAGGTTGAGATACCAAAATCTGTGAGCTTAACAGGTAAAAACCAAGAAACATGGTTGAGAGTTCACATACCGATGTTTTGATGGATGGTACAGTTTGTAGCCTCGCCATTAGCTGTTTACTCTGCAAAGCAGAAACACATTGAGAACAGTCAATATCCAACAAGTGGAGATTAGTTTAGATTAGATTAGATTCAACTTTATTGTCCTTGCACAGAGTACGCATACCAGTACAACGAAATGCAGTTAGCATCTAACCAGAAGTGCAAAGTAGTAGCAAAAGTGCAACAGTATAACGACAATACGTATGACAAGTATAACAACATTATGACAGTAAACGGTAACAGTGACAGTAACCGTATGAGCAGAATATACAGAGAATGTACACCAACTACAGGAATATACTGAATCTGCGGAGTGGTACTGAATCTGCGGAGAAACACATATTAGAAATCAATGTGAATCTTTGGTGATGTACCATTATTATCAGAATACATTGCATTGCCAGTTTGCGCTGGCAATGCACACACTGAACACTACAGTGTAAAGCTGAGGAAATAAACTACTGAATTGGCAACGGGAGGATAGTTAGGCGGCCATGTTGAAGGAGCCAAGTTGGGAATTTGCCCAGGATCCCGGGGTTAGCACCCCTCAAGCCTTAAGTGGCATGGGAACTTCAGTGGCCAACAACAGGAAGTCAGGACCTCTGTCAGGTACATTGAGGATATTCCATAGGCCAGGGTTGAGTCAGTGGACCCCGACTACATACGTTCCATATAGTCCCATATAGTGGGATCGGCGATGCAGAGATGCAGCGGTGCAGCAATGCAGTGGCTAAAGTTTTCATTTGAGAGGTTACAAAAGGAAAGGCTGAGGATATAATAATGGCAACAATGACACTTATTGATTTAGTGTTCGGCCAATATATATATATGCAATGATATATATTGTATATAATCCATCCTGATAGAAAGGTTCCATTTCGCATTGTCACAGTCATGACAGATTTTTTATCATCCGCCTACCCCATTTCTAGAGAAGTCTACTTAAACATGTTAAACATGTGAAATAAGTATGAAATAAACATGTCTACTTATACAATGTGTCAGCATGGTAGTCTGCAGTCATTAAAAAAAAACATTATTCGTTTATTTTTGTGTGAATACAATACGTACTTTGCCTACTGATTGAGGGCCACAAGACAAATGTGTGTATGGGAGTTTGGAAAGCATGTGACTGAAAGCAGCTCTCTGATTGAAATTGATGTGTAATGTCGTGTTGTATTTCATGTGGGCTACGCCGTCTAGGCTTTGCCTTATGGGCTTGTCCCGTACGCACACTGTATGCAGTGAACAATGTACCAATGAATGTACCAAGATTCAAGAAGTTTTATTGTCGCATACACATACAGGATATGCAGTGAAATTAAAAAGTGTCAATGCCCAGCGGAATAAGACAAATATTGCAATTTAAGGGGAAGAATCAGAATATCCACATTATCTACAGTCTTTACAGCAAAATGAATTGCTTTTTATGACAAATATTAGCAAGTAGACAAATGAAAAGCAAGTAAATGTCCTGAGAAGAGCTGTTGTGGAACCAGGCAGTGATGCTCCCTGTCAGTATGCTCTCCACCACACAGCGTAGAAGGTCTGAATGATCCTCCGGGAGACTCGGAACTTCCTCAGCTGCCTGAGGTGGTAAATGCGCTGCTTTGCCTTCCTCACCAGAGTGTCAATATGTGTAGTCCAAGTCAGATCCTCCACAATGTGTACTCCCAGGTACTTGAAGCTGCTCACCCTCTCTACAGCAGTACCCAGTGATGTGTAAGTCCTCTGATGTGTCCTCCTAAAGTCTTGTTTTGGGGACACTCAGCATGTTGAAGTTGGCACCACAGTGACAGGTTAGCAACTTCCTCTAGGTAGGCTTCTCATCATTACTGGAGATCTGGCTCACCACCACTGCGTCATCTGCAAACTTGACAATTGTATTGGAGCTGGACCTGGCCACACAGTCATGTGTGTACAGAGAGTAGAGCAACCATGGGGTCTCGAGGTGTTTTGGCCAACCCTGACGACCTGGGGCCTGGTGGTTAGGAAGTCCAGAATCCAGGCACACAGGGTGTTCAGATTCAGCTCAATAAGCTTGCCCGGCCAGTCTACTTGGTGTTGAAAGCCAAAGTCAATCAACAATATTCTCACATACCACACCCCCCCCTGCGCACCCTTCCGATGTGTTAATCATAGCTGTGTATTACCTGTGAGGAGGCATTGTCTGTGAATCGGTTTGGCCAGTAGGAGAACTGCAGCAGGTCCATGGAGGAGGGTAAGATGGCGAAGCTGTAGTCCTTAATCAGTCTCTGAAAACATTTCATGACCTCTGATGTGAGGGCCACCAGTAGTCATTCAGGCATGTTGGAGAGGCAGTCTTGGGCACAGGTACAATAGTGGCCCACAGGCTGGGAAGCAAGCCAGGACCACGTCCCTCGCACCAGAACTCACTTCAGCTATGGTCACACTAGCGGTGTTGTTGCTCGCCTTGAACCACGCATGGAATGAGTTCAGATCGTCCGCTAGGGATGCGTCGCCACTCACAGTTGAGTGGATTCTGCCCAGGTAATACATTATAGTCCATAGCCCTTGCCATAGGCATCTGGTGTCACGCTGCTCCATCTGCGCCTCCACTCTGTCTCTGTCCCTCCTCTTTGTATCCTTCACCACTCGACGTATTTGTCAATGTTGCCGGTTAAGAGGCTGGAGTTGTAGGCAGCAGTATGGGCGTTGAGGGTGGCGTGGATGGATCCATCAGCACACGGTTTTTGATTAGGAAAGGATCTCACTTTAACCATGGGGATGATGGTGTCCTCTAGCATTGCTATGACGCTTGTAACCACATCCGCAAACCCGCTGATGTCATTGGAGCTGGATCAGAACATGTCCCAGTTCGGCATGACTTTCTTTAGATTGGCCCTATTGAAGTCCCCCACCACCACCACAGCTGCGTCAGGATGTTGGGCCTTGTGCAGACATAGCCCATCATGATCCGATAGTGCGCGTCAGTGTCCACTAGTGACAGGATGTAGACGGCTGAACTCCTGGGGAAGATAGAATGGATGGCAAAAAATGGCTGGTACCAGTGGGGTCAGCAATGATTCTGACAAAAAATGACAGTGCCTTATGTCCCGTTGAAATCAAATCTTCACCCAAATATCATCCAACTTATTTTCCAGAGACTGGACATTTGCTACAAGGATGCTGTGCCTCTCAGTCTGTGCCAAAACCCACTTTGTTTTCCATGGTGTTTCCTTCTTTGTTCCCCTGGAGGCATTGTGGCTCACTCATACAATTTCTGCCAGCCATGGGGATGAATAGTTGGATCCTCGCAGTCCCGATATTCCTGGAATAGAGCAGCATGGCCAGCGTTCCGGGTGGCCACGTAGGCTGTACTGGTAGGTTGCCGTTTAGTCATCCCCTTGTTAAGAGGTTCTTGTGAGGGGCTAGACAAGTGAAACCCATCACTCGAGTGCTTACGCCACATTGGGAACTTTCCACCAGGTTGCTTGAGTTGCCTTTTTTATTTTGAGCCCCTGTGTCAGTCTCCCTTGGATGCCTTGTCTTTTAAGACAGCACTTTTACTGGGCTTGGTGTCTGCTAAGCGTGTCTGTCAGCCGAGTTGCTTGTTACTTAATGGTGAAAACTCCTTTGAGACCTAACCCCATGTTCCTCCCTAAGAACATCGTTAGTTCTTTTGAGGGACGTTTCCCAGCTGCTGAGAAAAAGTGCTTGGATGGAACCTATGTGACAGGAACACATAAGAATGACTTTGCAACAGAGCCAGTGTGAGAAACCTGGCTTTGTTCACCTTCCATCACTTCAGTGGGTTCTCAGCCTTCCCAAGAGATTGTTCCTCACCATTTGGCTGATGGAATCCTCATTATCTCTATTGTCTTGCTCACTGTTGCTTGTGACCCAAGCAACATTAGTGTTTGCATTGTCGCCTGTGAAGGACATCCATTTTCCATCTTGTAGCCATTTCCTGTGCTGCAGCAACCTGGAAGACATAGGAATGGTGTCAAATGCTGTGTTCTGTGTAGTCTGCAAAAGCACTTTGACCAATGGAGGTATAGCTGACACTGTGACATATGTTTCTCCACTGAGGTAGGAGGCAGCACACTCGGAGGGTATTAGAGCTTGTTCCACTTCCTCTGGCAGGCTCCACTGCTCATTTTTTAGGTCCAGGTATTGTTTTACCTATCATGGTCAAGACTGGATCCGAAAGAGTTTCTGACACAGGTCACCTCTGTCAAAGTCAAAGTCAAAGTCAAAGTTCTTTTTATTTGTCAAATGTGCTGTATTGACATACAGCACAGATGAAATTGCATGCCTCTCAGGCCCAGTTGAAACAGTACAGACAAAAAAGACAGAAAAGACAAATATCTAAGACAAAAGACAAATATCTAAGACAAGGAGGAGGAGGCAGCCGGTCAAGTAATATGTACTATTCCAAAGTGTATTTACAAAGTGTATTTACATCCTGTACATCCTGTATGAGCTTATGTTTAGGGTGGCCATTTCATTTTGTTTGGTCTTCAGCTGGTTGCAAGCAAGCTCACTTTTGAAATGCTCTACCAGGCATTTTGCAGTGTTGACTGCTTTGGAAATCTGAGGATTCATCAGGGCATGGTTAACTACTAACTGCAATATGTGACCTGCACACCACACAGAAGAAATATCATGTCTCTCTTTCAACAGCTTCACAGCTACTACTATATTAGCAGCATTGTTGTGTACAACAGACAGTCTGCCTGTTCAACAGACAGCTGCCTGTTCAATCCAAGCGGCAATTTTTTCTGGAGTGTGTTGTTCTTGAACTGGCATAGTAGTAAAGCAGTAAGACATCAGCTCCCAGTTGTCACTGATGAAATGACAGGTGATGCTTAAATATGCCGCTGTGGTAATGCATCCACTTTTAGAGCGATCATGCTATTGATTGCTGTGATTGCAGCAATTGACTTTCTGAAATGTCCCTTCACATTTCTTCCCCATCATCATAGTGAAGAACACTAGACTCTATCCTATGGAGGGTAGACTATATCCTGGATGAAATGTGCGAACCATTGTATGGAAGCACTGATCTTCAACCATTGAGAGCAGTATCATGTCTTTGATAAGCATGTTCAGGATACTATCAGTGAGAGTCACACCAAACTGAGGTGTAGTTTCTCTCCTCTGGAGGAAATCATCCACATGGCTTTGCTTCCTAGAAAAAAGGGATATAGAAAAAAGTTTTGGAATTAGTATAGACTAGAACATTTTCCCGTTACATTTCAAGAAGACTCCTTATTGCCATGTGTAACAAGTACAATGGAATGCTTACTCCCCAGTAAACTGTTAAAGGGCTTTAGCGCTCGCATTACAACCACAAGGCATTTTGTTTTAGCCTACGTGACACCATGAACTGCGGTTCATATTTATAGAATGTATTTATTTCATTTCCGTATTTATTCATTTCACCATTGATTTATTCCTGTAATTCATCTGTATGTTGAATTCCACTACAGATCTCGTACGCCCTTAGTACCCCCTCCATGTAGCAGGACATCACAGCAACGTCGCAATGTAGCTGGCTGTTTGACACAGCAAGGAGACAAAAAGTATTTACAAAGATAATACAAGTTACGAGGCGAATCGCAGCATTTTCGAGAAGAATCGCAATGGTGAAAAGGATTAAAGATTCAAAATAATGTAGTGATGGCAGTTCAGATGAGGGGGATATAATATATCATTATAATATCTACTGTATATAAGTGTCTCGGTATGCATTCAGAGCGATCTTTATTAATACATCCATGTTTGGAGGTTGTTTGTTCATAACTTAAATACACTAACCGTCAAGTTATCAAAAGCAACCTACCGCAGTGCAAGTAAACATTGGCTTGTAACAGATGTAGCGATAATTATTGTACATTAACAATAAGAGGACTGTTGAGAAACGTAAATAGGCTATTTATATTGCCCAAGTATCTCCACTATTACTATGCCTTAATTTTTTAAGTCGTTATTCATTTTACAATTGTTTAATCAACATTAACGCGATGTTTTTACAACCCCAGTTTGCATGTCAGCTTTTGGTATGGCCCTAGTAGCAGCCCTAGCAGTGGTAGTTCTAGTATACAAGTAAAAGTTACTTTATAACTTTTATAAATTGGACAAGGTACTGTTATTGTCTCAACCCACAGAGCTCTGAATGCACCTAAAGCTCCAGCGGGCTGCAGTTAACTTACCGGCCAAAGGGGCCAGTAATGAGAAAGAATCTGTAATTCTTACATATAGTACCTTTACATAATTCAGTTATTTTTAATATTTGTATTTTGTATTCATGAAAAAATGCTGAGATATGTCCTCAAAACTAATATATTGACAGGATTATGAATTTTCATAGCATGATTTATTTTACAAATTGCATTAGCACTGTGCAGAGCTAGAGGTGCGCTATTTGACAGACGTGGAAATGAGCGATGGAAAACAGTGGTGCAGTGACCTCTGCACCACTGGTGTGCCAGCTACAGGGGCCAACATCATCCTGTGGGGACAGGAATCCCACGACGTCTGGTAAGACCAGCGGCGGGGGGCTGTTTGTTGACATTAACACGGTGTGTAAACGCTATGGTAGTCACAGCCCACTTTTCAGAGCTAGAGTCTGGTGGTGATGAGGTGCTGGCAGATAATCCAACACCCCTGCCTGACCCACTACTGTTGTCGAGAAAACATTGCTGGCTGTCACCTAACTTATAATGTTAGACCTAGGGTTGTACTGCTGTACATGGTCACTGTTGATCATAGATCACGATTCATCTACATTTATTTCTGCAAGGCATTATTTTGACAACCCTAATAATAATATATTATATCCCCCTCATCCGTGAACTGCCATCCACACATTTTTCCATGATTAACAAGTAATTAGAATTGATTGGACAGACCTTTGTGTTGAATCTAGTGACATCACAAGTGGGAATGTCCACCTAGATGTGTGCTGACTAGATAAGCTTACCCAGTCCACTGGGGAGGCTGGTAGACTGATAGTCAACATACATTTAGGTGGACATTCCCACTTGTGATGTCACTAGATGGTCGTCCCATGGCAATTGTGAAATGGCCTGCAATTTCTAATCACACTGTCACCTGGTGGCATAACATGTCTCCTTTAACATATAGAATAATAATCATGGGTGTGTGAACAAGCCTGCGCTCCTTCTGGCCACTCTGGATCTACATTATTGAAATGTCAATTCAGTCAGTTTCACAGTAAAGAAACCATGATCAGCGGGATTTATTATCTTATCTTTCTTTTGAATGTGAAAGTTTGAACACATTTGTTATAAGACAGCTGACTGCAATAATAATTTTCTGATAAAAATCGAAATCGTTAGGCCTATATCTATTGATTCGGTACTCGACCAATTATCCTTAGTTTGATGTGCACCTATTGCTAATTGGCATACAAACGGGTAAAAACAGACAGCTGCACTGCAGAAATGCGATTTGCGGCTAATTTCCGTAGAATAGAAGGCCTCAAACCAAAGTGCATAGAGCTCAAACGGAGGCTGAACTTCTTTGCATCCTTCTATTGAAAGTGGAGGCATATTCAATTCCGCGTGGCCTAACTCATCTCAGTCATTGAAGTGGATCAGTTCCACGATGCGCTGTGGAATAGTGCCTTGATGATCATGGAAGCGGATGGATTCTACAAATGCGCTTGAGCTTTGGTGTGTTGGTGCCTTGAACACATTCAACTAACTATCCTGTAATACAATGCTTATATCTCTATATCTCAGAATAGCATTTACTGTTTATTAAACGACAACAGCTGAGGTTACAGAGGCAAATTAGATAAGAATAGCAAGCTCATCACTGACCATTTTGCTCTGCGGTCCTGTGCAGCGACTTGCTGCATCATGGCTGCCGGGTATTTTCTTTTCGTGCATGGCTGCTGTATTGCTGTGATATGTCATTTTGGCTTTGAAAAGTGAACACCAACAATAGCATGCGGTTTCTGTTGAAAGTATTCCCATACTTTCGATGCTCTGGTTAGTTTTCTTTTGAATTGAACATCATTCAAACACCCATGTTTGCCGCCACCATTTCAAAATTCAGCACTTTTCCCAGTGCTGTGAAACCAGCTATAATGTATATATATATACACACACATATATATATATATACGTATATATCAGCATACTCTGCATACTCCCCAATCTTCTTCGACCTACGCAAGGCTATTGTCACAGTAAACCACCAAATATTATTCAACAAACTGGCTAACTACAACCTTCCCACAACTACACAAAATGAGTCAGGCCAGGAGCGGTGGGCAGCTAGTGCAGCGCCCGGGGACCACCTTGTTCCAACCGCCGCTGGTCAGGCGATGGTCTTCTTCCATGTTTTTAGAGGGGTTATATATACAGTGTATATATATGGAGGAGCACGGGGAGAACATGGAAACTCCACACAGAAAGGGCTGTTCACGAAATCCCAGCACTGAAGACACGGGGAGAACCAACCATATCCCAGGCGGGAATCGATCCCAGGACCTTCTAGCTGTGAGGCGACAGCACTACCGACTGTGCCACTGTGCCCCCTTAAATCATACCTAAATTGACTTGTGATTGAAGTGTGTATGGATAAACAATACATTATCACCCCTAAAATCTTTTCAGCATACAGTGCATCCGAAAAGTATTCCACATTTAGTTATGTTACAGCCTTATTCCCAAATAGATTAAATTAATTTTCTTCCTCAAAATTCTACACACAATACCCATAATCACAATGTGACAAGTGTACAAGTATTCCCAGCCTTTGCTCAACAATTACAGCCTCAAGTATTTTTGAATATGATGCCACAAGCTTTGCACACCTATCTTTGGGCAGTTTTGCCCATTCCTCTTTACAGCACCTCTCTAGCTACATCAGGTTGGATGGGAAGCGTCGGTGCACAGCTATTTTCAGATCTCTCCAGAGATATTCAATCGGATTCAAGTCTATGCTCTAGCTGGGCCACTCAAAGACATTCCCAGAGTTGTCCTGAAGCGACTCCTTTGATATCTTGACTGTGTGCTTCGGGTCGTTGTCTTGCTAAAAGATGAACCGTCACCCCAGTCTGAGGTCAAGAGCACTCTGGAGCAGGTTTTCATCCAGGATGTCTCTGTACATTGCTGCATTCATCTTTCCCACTATCCTGACTAGTCTCCCACTTCCAGCCACTGAAAAACATCCCCACAGCATGATGCTGCCACCACCATGCTTCATTGTAGGGATGGTATTGGCCTGGTGATGAGCGGTGTCTGGTTTCCTCCAAACATGACGCCTGGCATTCATGCCAGAGAGTTCAATTTTGGTCTCATCAGACCAGAGAATTTTGTTTCTCATGGTCTGAGAGTCCTTCAGGTGCATTTTGCACGAAACTCCAGCCGGGCTGCCATGTGCCGTTTATTAAGGAGTGGCTTCCGTCTGGCCACTCTACCATACAGGCCTGATTGGTGGATTGCTGCAGAGATGCTTGTCCTTCTGGAAGGGTCTCCTCTCTCCACAGAGGAACGCTGGAGCTCTGACAGAGTGACCATCGGGTTCTTGGTCACCTCCCTGACTAAGGCCCTTCTCCCCAGATCGCTCAGTTTAGACGGCCGGCCAGCTCTAGGAAGAGTCCTGGTGGTTCCGAACTTCTTCCATTTACGGATGATGGAGGCCACTGTGCTCATTGGGACTTTCAAAGCAGACATTTTTCTGTACCCGTCCCCAGATTTGTGCCTTGAGACAATCCTGTCTCGGAGGTCTACAGACAATTCCTTTGACTTCATACTTGGTTTGTGCTCTGACATGCACTGTCAACTGTCGGATCTTATATAGACAGGTGTGTGCCTTTCCACATCATGTCCAATCAACTCAATTAAGCTGTAGCTCTCATCTCAAGCATGAATGGAAACAGGATGCAGCTGAGCTCAATTTTGAGCTTCATGTCAAAGGCTGTGAATACTTATGTACATGTGATTTCTTAGTTTTTTATGTTTTATAAATTAGCAAATATTTCAAAAAAAATTCACATTGTCATTATGGGGTATTGTGTGTAGAATTTTGAGGGAGAAAATGAATTTAATCAATTTTGGATTAAGGCTGTAACATAACTAAATGTGGAAAAAGTCTACAGTCATGTGAAAAAATTATGAAATATTCAGTTATTCAAAAGTCTACAGTCATGTGAAAAAATTATGAAATATTCAGTTATTCATTAACAAATGTTCACATATCGATGTCTAATCTTGTTTTTATTTATCTCTGGAAAAGAAAGTGATCTAATTGCAGGTAAACAACAAAAAATAACATTGTTTTACTCATTAAACAAAAGACAACAACATAAATGCATATTCTAAGTTAGGACACGCTACCCCCTAGTGTTGACATCGTGTGACATCGGTCTGAGGAAAGTTTGCCCCACTCCTTAATGCAGAATGCTTTAACCTGTGTGATGTTTGAGGGGTTGCATGTACAGCCTGTTTCAAGTCACCCCACAGCATCTCAATGGGATTAAGATCTGGGTTTTGACTAGGCCATTCCAGGACTCTCCACTTCTTAGTTTTCAGCCAGTCCTTGGTGGGTTTACTGGTATGTTTCGGGTCATTGTCACGTTGCAGGGTCCAGTTGCGCTTCAGCTTTCATTTTCTTACATATGGTCTCACATGTTCCTCAAGCACCCTCTGATACACTGTAGAATTCACGATAGATTCTATGATGGTGAGCGGGCCAGGTCCTGCTGCAGCGAAGCATCCCCTAACCATGACACTTCCACCTCCATGCTTCACAGTCGGTATGAGGTTCTTTTCCTGGAACGCTGTATTTGGTGTGCGCCAAACATGTCCTCTGTTCTGGTGTCCAAATAATCCCTTAGACAGGTCTTTCGATCTCACCATGGTGTTCACTCTCACGTCAACAGTCAGGAGCACACCAAACTGAATGTCTGAGGTTTAAATAGGACACGCCTCCTTCAAAATGCAGAGTAACACTGTTCTAATCATGTGGCGGTGTATACCTATACGGTTTAATAATAAACGTAATAACACAATTGTTTTGTGTGTCCTAAAATAAGCAGCCTGACTGAGGCTGCTTAAACCATCCACACACTGGACTCCGCTGTAGATAAACTGCTGTTGTTTACAGGGAGGGGATTTCACCAAACACGATGGCACCGGAGGAAAGTCAATTTATGGGGAGACGTTTGCTGATGAGAACTTCCAGTTGAAGCACTCGAGTTCAGGTACCCTGTCCATGGCCAACGCTGGCCCCGACACCAATGGCTCCCAGTTCTTCCTCTGCACATCTCTAACACAGTGGTATGTTTGCTTCTTTCATACTGGTCTCTCTCTGCACCCGGACAAGCTAATCTCCACTCCAGCAGACCCGAATTACGCCTTGTTTACTTTTTTGAGTTTGTTTGACAATTGCAGTTTGCAGTTACAGATGCTTACAGATCCCTGCCCCAGCAACATTTTAAATTTTTCTTCCTCCTTCCAGGCTGAATGGCAAGCATGTGGTTTTTGGCAACGTGGTGGAAGGAATGAATGTCGTCTTTGCAATGGAGAAGGCGGGCACGGTCGATGGCACTCCTCGTGTTAGTGTTGTCATCTCAGACTGTGGTCAACTTTAAATATTCACATTTCATGAACATAAGTAATCTTTGTAAACCTCCATCACACTAAATGTTACCCTGACAACAATCATATCATCTTAAGTAAACATTTATTAAAATGCAATTTATTGCCAATTATTGGCCAAACGCTTCCTATGTTTTCATGGAGGATGCTCAAGAGTCTCAAATGGATTGGTTATGGTGACTCTTAAATAAAGAACGTATGTGAATGTTTTTTTTTTGGTTTTGTTCCTTGATTTGATTTCAGGGTTCAACATGAACCTTGATGTTAACATTTTGAATGGCAGTGGGTCTGAAACATACTAGCCTTTGAGACCATTTTTACAAGCAGAAATTAAATGGAGATACATTGTTGTATGTTGCACTTATGAGTCCATAGTTTTCCATGACTGTATAAGTGCAGTACTTGTTCTGTTAACCTAGCAATGTTGAAGCACTTCAACATTGCTAGTTCTATTCAAATACAGTTCTATACAGTTCTATTCAAATCTTACCAGCGTGCATATCAACATGGCCTCATATTGGAAAAGAATGGTGCTCCTTTAATTTTCATAGATTTAAAATTAAGATTCTTGAGCATCCAGACCTTGAGTCTCCCCCCAATCTAAATCATACTGTGCTTGTTAAATGTAACACATATCTAATTGTATAATTAAATGGGTTAGCTTAGGTAACATATAAAAGGTAATAATAAAGTTTGGTACCAGACGTAGTAGTTGTTGCAGCAGTCGTAGGTTGTCATGTCAAACTAATTGTGGACAACAAGTTGACGTGACCACACAATAAATGTGAAATAGCCAGCAGCCATTTCTCTACATTGTTGTATTCATGTATTCGTTGTCTTCAGGACATAATTTATTAAAACAATATTCTCAATAGCCAACATTATTCACACAAAAATAAGAAAAGGAACATCAAATACATAATCACAGACACATATACATATTAAGGCATCAATACTTCAATTTCCAATGCATTATTTTGTAGAAAAATAAACTAAAGACAATCAATAAATCCAATAAAATGTTTGTATGAAAAGGAAAGTACAAGAATATAAACAGCAATTGAGAGCAACCATTCAGTGCATAAAAAAGACAAATACAAAAGTGTAGACCAAATACAAGCAAGCTAAATATCCCATATAACAGATTCTAAGAGGAATCCATAGCATTTTGCTTATTTGAATACAAATTCAGTTAAGTCAATCTTGGACAAAATGGCAGTATCAGACGACGGGATATCATAGTATTGGGGAGTAATTCCTACAGATCAATATCAAAGCTACAATGCATGAGGGGTCATGCTCAAAGACAACAAATAATACCTCTTTAAATACATTTCCGGTCAACATGTTGAAAAATGTCAGTACAGTGACATTTTTGTTAGAATACTTAGAATACTACAGATATGAATAATATATACCGGTACCTCGAGAATGGATTCTGTTTCTCCCGACATGAATAAAGTCGGTTGACTTTTCACAAAGTGAAATAAATCGAATCACTTCAACAGCACACATGGCCCACGGATGCAAAAAAGGCAGTAACACAGCTGGATTCCAACAGCACAAAGTACAAAACCCAACAGCAAACATCGTTGGACATCATTATTCATGAACAAAACGCAATGTCACCGTGACTTAAAGTGTATAAATAAAGTGTAGTGTTGTTATTATTCGTATCTCCGTTGACATGGGATTCATCATTTTATCTACATAAAAAAAATTTAATCCTTGTTTAGACTTGTTTAGTAGCACACTCAAACAGTAAACCTGAAGTTATAGATCCTGTATCATGTGGACCAGTCAGTAATCCAGGCAGTTGGTAGCTTTTCACTGGCAACGTGTGGTAGCGTTCTTACCTTAACTATTGACGTGCTGGTGAATTACATGATCACGTTCAAATGGTTTCTGAAAGGGCTAACAGTCATTGTAAGGTGTACTTGTACAACAGACACGATGGGGTCAGGTGGGATCATTTGCCACATGGTACAATGTATTGTGTATGGCCCAATGATCATTGTTTATCCACTAGAGGCTGCTGTAAGCATTTGGAGGGCAAAGGTGTCCGTCCAACAACTCTGAGAAGGTAAATGAAAGCAAAAGTTTTACATTCACAAGAGTAAAACAATTAGCAAAGTAGCTATTGTAGACCGCCCAACTAAGGCGAAAACCATAGTGACATACTATTGTGGTTCATGGAACAGCACCATACCACCTGACTTTTGTTTTCCCTTTCACCATCAAAGTAATAGTGGAATGTGAAGTTGTGAACACTATGCCATATTTGAAACTGCTCAGATTACCGATAT
>OMOU01090011.1:0-34219 GCA_900312585.1 Malacocephalus occidentalis
GCACTGGCTGACCGAGTTGGAGATTTTAGCCATGATCTTTGCTGCTGCTGTCCACGACTATGAGCACACCGGGACCACCAATAACTTCCATATTCAGACCAGGTAGCATGCTTAGTCTTTCCACTAGCACACAAAGAACAACAAAGAGGAAAGACAATCCATCACATATTCAAACCACAAGGAAATTCTAAATAAATTGGCCCAAGATGTTAAAACCATAATTGCAAACTTCACATAAAAATACCAACAGATTAATGTCAAATTGATGAATCCTCCCCAGAATTGCACTTTGGGACCCAAGGTGAGGATTTGTTTCAACAATAAGAGCATTAAGAAGAGGACAAAAAAGTGTTTTTGTCCCCTCAGCCCAAAGCACAGAACTTTTAGTTCATATTTTTACTACTAAATATGTCATACCTATATTGTTTTTATATTAGGCTTATACACTGTACATGTATTATTATATTGTTTTTATTATTATGCTGTTGGTATTTTTGAATAAAGTTCTATCTTGTCTTATATCATCTTATATTCGGGTTGTGGAATAGACCACCCAACTTCCTTTGTAGTCATTTGTCTGCCCAAATAATTGCTTCATGATACACACATTGGCGACTACTTTACTTGGTACATATACATTACGACATATACATTATTCATCAGAAAATCGAACTGTTTTGATAAAGAAATGAAGAAAATGGCCAATCACACCAGGCAATGCGGTCGGCATTGCCTAGCTGAGCATTCTAGTTACCAGCCATAGATAGATAGCGGTGAAAGACTTCCCCCTATGAGCTGGTTAGCATTTACATTCAAGTAAAATGTACTTTAACCTTAAAATACAATTATCATGTGCTATATTGTCTATATAATGTGTGAGATGATTATGTAACCAAAAAAATACTGCATTCTAAGCAAGTAAACAGTGATGGATTAGTTTTTGAACAGACGTTATCAAGTGACAACAACACTTTCTGTCACTGCGGCACCGTGCGTGTGGCTGAGGCTCATCTCATACAGTGACGAGGGAGAGCGTGTTGTTCTCGCAGGTCAGACACGGCCATCTTGTACAACGACCGCGCCGTGCTAGAGAACCACCACGTCAGCGCTGCCTACCGCCTGCTGCAGGAGGACGATGAGATGAACATCTTCTTCAACCTGTCCAAGGATGACTGGAGGTAGCTCACCTTTCCTGGGGGGCGTGGAGCAGATCTGACATGCCAGATGCTTTGTTGACAAAACCACGCCTGTAGCTGCCATTAGGATGCCGGTTGATCGAGTTGACAGCCCGATATCTGCGTAGGTTCATGTGCAGATATTCTGTGGTTGCCTTGCAATGTTTGCTCGGCACAGGGCAGGGTTTTTTTCAAAGGCTCCTACGATGGCAGCCTGCTGAAAGTGTTCTGTGTGACCTGCCCCGTAGTTTGTTCTTAATATTATTGATTAGTTCTTCATCACTCACCCTGCTAAATTGAGGCATGCTGATCACTCCGAGCTATGGGATCACTTATCATTTTAATGTGCAATATCTTTTTCTGGTCACGTTCTCTGTTTAACTCTTTCATCAAATCTTCATCTCTTTCTCTTTTTCTCTCCCTCTCTCTCCCTCCCTCCTTCCCTCTCTTTCTCCCTCTCTCTCCAGAGAACTCAGAGCCCTGGTCGTAGAGATGGTGTTGGCGACAGACATGTCCTGCCACTTCCAGCAGATTAAAGCAATGAAAAACTTCTTGCAGCAGCCAGAGGCGTGAGTTTTGTTGTTGCTTGTGTGCACACGCTGAAGGCCCTGGCACACTAAGCCAACCGCGACGAACACCCACTGTTGCGTCCACCTTCCCGCTGCATCTGTGCTAAAAAGCTGCACTCAAACACACCACAAAGACTACAGCTGGTGACTGACTAGCACGTACGTTCGGCACCAAAGGAAGTAACTCCACTTTCCAGCAGGTGGCAGTAGTCTGTATTTGTAATTCAAAAAGGGAATCAACCATAATCCACACATCGTTTGGATTATGGTACGGATTGCAATGGATGGCTTCGTTCTTGTTTGTTTTAATCAAGATGCCCATCGATGGCCCAAAATGTCCGGGCCTTGACTCTCAAGTGCTGCTGCAATTCAATGTGTTGTGTAATGATGCTGGGGAAGTAGACTCTCCATGGTGTGTTCGCAACAGGACGCTGGTCCTATCACAGTCAATGGGGAAGAAACCTTTTTTGATTATCTAGAAAGTCCATATTTTTCTATTTTCTTCTTTTAGATTATACTACTAACGTCTTATAATAATGACTGTAAAGACAACGTTGTAAACATATGGATGGCAACACAGGTCCACGTTTTAATTTCTATAGTTGTAAAATATTTTTCATGATTAAAATCAATAATTGGATTCAACCCTTTTGAAGCAATGAGAAATACACAGCAGATCTTCAACAAGTGCCCTGTGGTCTGTGAGCAATCCAACCTCTTATGATCACATGACATGATGAAAATCATAGGTTGTGCTGCAGGTGCTTGTTCTAGTGATATCCATCTAACTTCTGGTACTGACATAGCACTGTCGAGAGTCCATCATCAATCATGTGTGTGTGTGTGTGTGTGCGTGTGTGTGTGTGCAGGATAGACAAGCCCAAGGCCTTATCCCTGCTCCTTCACACAGCAGACATCAGCCACCCGGCCAAGCAGTGGGACCTCCACCACCGCTGGACCACTTCCCTCCTGGAGGAGTTCTTCAGACAGGTGCCTCCTTCTAAATCCAGTTTTTGTTGTATTTCATCTCATTATTTGTATTTTTATTGTATTATTGTGCACAAGATCACACTGCCGACAAACAGGGGGAGATGACAATAGCATCAATAAAAATGGTATTAGTCATTAAATAGGTTAAAGGACAATTCATATAAAAGAAAGAAAGACATTACCTTCATTTATTATGTATTACATATAGTTTTTATTTTAGGTTGACGGGGAAAAAAGCAAAAAGAATGTTCGCCCTACAGTACCTATGGGGCGACGCGGTGTCCCAACCTGCTAGTGGGCCAAACCATGTCGGCCTTGTAGCGACCCACCTGTGGTCCTGTGCTACACGTCATTCCCTCTCTTATTCAACCCAATGGTCTCTTCCCTGTCCATAAAGGCACAAAAACTCCCTAAAACAACATTGATTGTCAGATTCTCTGGAGCAGTTCAGACAGGTGAAGCCCTGACAGCAGCCTCGACTCTTCCATCCGTTTCCATTACTTCCATTACTAATGCTTTCTTTCCTCTGTCTTGTGAAAATGGAATTAAGAGAGTGTGTTAGGGGGTCTTCCTAGAACTATAGATGCAGTTAGTGGTTGGTGAGCTCATCAGTTTTCAGTTTCCAATCAGTGGGGTTTTTTCGATGCGGTCGGTCTCCTACTAATCATAGTAATGGAAACGTCAGGAGCATATAAATCACTTTATAACTTGCAACACTTCCTCCCCCTCCTGAGTCTCTGGGCTGATGTGGGGTATGGAGATGAATCATAAATGGAAAGAAACACTCATGAATGACAGCTCAACACGCTTGACATACACACTTGGCACAGTGGTGCTTTTAAAGGTGCATCATCATATATGTTAGTCGCTAAGTCATTAAGTGGTCTGGCTGACAGGATGCAGGCTGTGGGGAAAGACTGTCAGTCACAATTCTCCTCCCCTTCTCTTATCGGCATATAAAAGCTGGCAAACTCCATGCTGCAAACCTACAACCTCCCAGCATTACTGTTTGGCAAGCGCATTGCCGCTGCCTCCTGTTCTGTGTCTGGATTTTGGACTTGGCTTTTTTACATACTGGTCCATTAGATGGGCTTTTGTATGCCTGCCCATTGCAATAACCGAAGGAGCTGCAGATGCTGCAGATGCAAGACCTCATCATTCAGTGAATTGAAATCCATTGTAAAACAAACTATTAAAATGTACTGTAGATGCCATTAACCAATACCTGTGCTATTCTTTTGCTGTGTTGTATGTTGTGTTTTGTGTCTGTTGTATGTACAGTTGCCATTCTTGGCCAGATATTTCTTGAAAAAGATATTTTTAATCTTAAGGGCCTGGTAAAATATAGGTAGTATGGCTAATAGGTCAGTATGGCTAATATGGCTGATATGATATATATATATATATATATATGATCTGAGAAATGACAGGAACCAAATGCTATTCATCATTTCACTTTCCATTTAAAAGAAGTAATTTCAACATTTGAACATTTCTAGATTTGTATGTTTAGTTACTTTTTAAAGTCAGCCATAATGAACAATAGTGCATTTCTCCTGCCAGGGGGACAAAGAAGCAGACCTGGGCCTGCCGTTCTCTCCACTGTGTGACCGTAATTCCACCATGGTGGCGCAGTCCCAAATTGGTAAGCTGGAGAAACAGCAGCAGCATCCATTCACCTGCTTTCATGTTGAGAGTCGAGTATTGTCCCAAGGAAATTGGTTTGCAGCAACAACGCACAATTACAAAGGAAAAACACAGATACCAGAAACAGCAGGTCGTAGTGAGCAGAGAGGTTTAAAGGTGACAGTATCTATCATGTAACATTTGAGGAGCAGCATGGACAAAAGAAAGCTGATGTGTCTTGGTCCTCATAACGGGCACCTTCAACCATGACTTGAGGGTAACTGTCACTCTGTCCCCCTCAAGTGTCATTTATGCTTTGGGCTTGTTGCGCCCTCTGCTGAACATGTCTTTGTGTTCCTGACTCTGCGCCCACCTGTCACAGCTTACCTCCTTCCTTGTGTTTTAGTGTCCATCCCTTTATTCGATATTTCACGTTTTATCCTGCCTTGTGTGTTTTCCCGCTTTTGTGGTTGTCTTCACCTGTTCCTTTGAGTCTCACCTGTGGTTACTTCCCTGGTCAGTGGTTCCCTACTGATGTCTGCCCCAACTCTTTGTCCTGTGCCACATCCTTGTCGTTAGTCATACCTGTCGCTCGATGTGGACTCCTGGTTATCGTGTTTCCTTATATCCAGCATTGTAAGCTCGGTCTTTGCAGTGCCCAGTTTTGTATTTCAGTTGATTTCGTTTTTTGATTAAAACCATTGAAGTGAATTCCGCTGCCTGACTTGGGTCCTCTACTTTACCACACCGCCCACAAACACTCTCAAAGCTAAAGCTGTGTGGTTCACAAGGAGCTGGCCGATGTTCTCATGATAGTTATTCTAGACTGAGAATTAGCTCAGGGATCTGTGTTTAAGAGAAACGAGGTACTTTGGCCTCCTATTTAGCTTATCGAGTCTAATAACCAAGGATTACCACGATGAAACGTGTATCAAGAGCAACCGTGCGGAGGTGACCAGTCAGAAGCACCTTTGTAAGGAGTGTTGGTGGAGCACAGTTCCTCGGGGGCCAAGGGACTGCAGGGCCAAGAGCTGAAGGACCAAGACGCTAAGAGGATGGACCCTCTCCCCGTCGATCTTAAATAGTCGAGGTGATTGGTCTATAACTCTGGTTGACCAATGAACAGACGTGACTGGGTCTATGGGCGGACTTCTGAGTGACGGCCTTGACTCCCAGTGGGGGGCAGACTCTGTGGTGCCTCTGTATCCCCAGAATAAAGAAGAATATGGACCCCATTATTTTGAATGGCTGAGGCCCGACACATTTTTTATTATAATTCTATAAATTATTCATTAGTAAAGTGGATTAATTAACAATGTGACAGAAAGGGTTTTGTACGGGTTTCCCTGTGTTTGAATCATGTAATTTGCTATTAACCTGAATTTGTATTTATATCTTTCTAACTAACGAGCTGTCAATTTTTCTGCACTCTACGTTGTTCCTGTATTTGTGTTCCGTGTGTTCTCACCGGAGAATGACTGGTGGTTACCTCCACAGGGTTCATCGACTTCATCGTGGAGCCCACCTTCACCGTGTTGACTGACATGACAGAGAAGATCGTCAAGCCCCTCATCGACGAGGCGTCCCACACTGGGCTGGCAGGCTTCAGACGCTCCAGGTTAGGAACTGGGACCCTTGAACCTTTGACCTCTGTGCACACACACACACACACACATCACCGTGACTCGACTCGACTGGTACCTGCTGCTTTCCCACTACAGATGTATTACCCCCTTTAGTACCCCCTCTGTGTAGCATGACACTACAGCCAAACTGCTATTTAGCTGGCTGGTTGTCAAAGCAAGGAGACAAAGAGACATCAAATTGCCTCACTATTGACAAGCTTACAAGGCTAATATGCAGCATTTTCCATAAGAATCGTGATGTGAAAAAGAGGATTGATCCAACCCTCAACCTCAGACAGCATTAGACGAGATTACATTATGCTCTGTCCATTCAGTTCTAATGGAGTTTCACTTGATCGTGTGAGAAATAGTGTACTGATGGTAGTTTGCGGATGAGGGGGTGTAATACATTATTATAATATATAATATGTGTGTGTGTTTTGATGTGCATTTGGACCATGGACCATGTTTTGGAGATGTTAGTTAGTAAGGTTAGTAAGTTCATAACTAAAGTAAACTAACCGTCTTGTTATCAAAAGCAACCTACTGCAGTACAAGTAAACATTGATAATTATTCTATGAATGTAGTTTAGTACTATTAAGAGGACTGTTAAGAAACGTAAATAGGCTATTTATATAGGCTAAATACCCCCGACATAGAGCATGACTAATATGCATACTTTTTTTAAGGGATTGTTTTTGTATTGATTAATAAAATTTATATAAACAGTTATCAGTTTTTGCCTGGTGGAATAACTCTGTCAGTCGGTACTCTGCAGTGGATAGTGGCAATAGACACATATAGGCACACACACACACACACACACGCGCGCGCGTGCATGCATAGACAAACATCATGCACACATGCACGGCCGCAGACCTAGGATTCCATTAGCAACGCACGGACACACTTGTTGTTTAGCTTGCACACAAAGATGATGTAGCGTATTACTGGCAATGTCTATCTCAACCTTTTTAGCATGTACCTATCAACCTTGCTACTACTCATATTGTGTACACAGATCGATCTATTTAGTTTCCGTTTGCACTTCTTTTACTGTTATTTACAGAAACTGAAGACCAGCTTGCAAGGCTTTCTTCCAAATGTGCTCGTATATCCTTTTGTATGAAATAACGAAGGCAACTTCTTTGTTCTTCTTCTTCTTGAACAGCCTGAACAGCCTGGGCGGCGCCGGCGGCAGTGGCAGCGAGGGCAAGCGCTCCAGTGTGAAGAGCACGGTGTCGGAGGGTGGCGCAGCCCTCAACTGCTCCCTGCACACGGTTGACTTCAAGTGCTTCAAGACCACCTGGAATGAGGAGGTGCACCAGAACAGGGAGAAGTGGAAGGCGCAAGCCACCAAGGGTACGTAGAGGCTCACAACCCCCAGCGCTAGGCTAGCTATCCCCAGCGCTAGGCAAGCTAGAAAGCTCCCAATCACAGACACTTTCAACGTAAGAATAAAAGACAATGAACTAGATACAGTAGAGGATTTGAAATATCTTGGAATTGTTTTGGACTCTCAGCTAAGGTTTGACAAACATACAACAAAGCTAAGTAGAACAGTCAGGGCCAATCTTCAAACCTAGGAAAATCGAAGAGTGCTTACCGATTAATACAGCCCTCACATTTACGATGATTTGAGAGATCTCATCTCTCATACTGCATAACCTCTTGGTCTCAGAATGGCATCCACCTAACAACCATTAACATCCCTTCACAACCAAACCAGCAAAGTTGTAGACAAGAAACCACAAAGGATTCGTCGCTGCAATATCCTAAAGAAATATAATCTCAGTTTTGACAATTTCATGAATGACACCAACCTCACACTTACATGTACATGTCTCCACAATCTAGCTCCACCCATTTTCAACACCTTAATAAGTTCACCATACTGCCACTAACACCCAAAGCACATCAGAGGGAAACTGTTGAGTTAGGCACTGGAAGACTTCCTTTGCACAAACTGCATTCTCAATTAAAGGCACAACCCTCTGGAATGCCCTACCTGCCAGTTCAAAGCAGATTCAGGCTTTTAAAATGTTCTCTAGAACAGTTAAGTCCTGGCTAAAATAGCCCAGAACTGTAACCATGACACCAACGAATAAAAAAAGAATTGTGTACTTTACATTTATAACTCCATGTTATTAATAAATCTAATTTGCACGTTTATCTGGGTTTTTTGTTTTGGTTTGTCTGTTTGTTGGTGTGTTATCTTGGAGGGTTGTTTTCTTGGTTTCGATTATTTTACGCACTGATTTTAAGAGTTCAAAACTGTGACAGATAATTGAATGACTGGAAATTAGCTTCGGCTATAAACACACGTACGGTATATCGGTCACTGCTTCTGCAACTGTCAGCTGTCAAATTGTAATGATACAAATTTAGAATGATAATGATAATGGGAATACTTCATCGTCTATATTTTATCATAAGGAAAACCTCATATTGTATGATATGGAAAACCTCATGGTCCATCAGCTCACACATCAAGACAAGACCAAATCACACCGCAACTGTACTGTAATTAATTGTCTTCTCTTCCAGTCCTGTCTCGGTCTGCTTTCATGAAATAAATAAAAACAATGGTGACTTAGTTTTTACATTGGAGCTGTGAGCAGACACAGGCCGGGTTTGAATAGTAAAACCTTTCCTTAACCCCATCATGAGGTCAAGGAAAGATGAGAATGAGAATTCATAAGGACTTAGAACTAAGAACTAAAGACAACTGCGCTGATAAGAGAATTCAACTGCTGTGGTGAAACTACAATCATCTCAAGATGGACTACTAAAAGCGCATCTTCGATGAGAAATATATTTGTTAATGACCAGCATTGGAATTTAAATTAAAAAGCAATATAGCCGCCCAGTATAACAAAAGTGGAACGATATTCGAATGCAATGTCCTCAATACGTAGCAAATCTAACGCTACACGCCACCTAGAGGAGCACTTCTGGGGCTACTCCACTCTGAGGACACAGGCAGTTGGTGGTGAATGTTGAATAATCCGATGTATTGCAGATGTTGAACATTGTAGAATGACTGACAAAGCAGGTGGCAACAAGCAAGCATGCACTCGACCTGAGTGTGTGTGTGTTGTGGCTGGTTTAACCTGTGTGTACTGATTTGTCAATGCTATACAGGTGTGCAGCCTCACCCCATGGGCCAAACAAACAAAACAAACAAACAAGTAAGCATGCCTAAACCTCTGGACTTCTTTCTGAATGTCGCCATCTTGTTTTCCCTTTAGATCTGGAGGAGAAGAGCAAGAAAGAGGCAGAAGAGAGTGCCGCCCAGGGAGAGAAGAAGGCGGAGGAGGGAGTGGAAGCCGGGCTGAGCAACCAGGCCGAGGAGGGAGAGGGCAAGAGCACGGCCGAGGAGGGGAAAGAGTCGGAGGTCGAGGATGGAACCAAGCCAGACCCAGAGGGGCAGGCGGAGAAGGAGGCTAAGGCGGCAGAGGAGAGCAGGAAGGAGCAAGCGGAGGTGCAGCCCAAGGAAGAGGAAGGGGACCGAGACCCCGGGGGGGCTGTCCGAGCCACCACAGGAGAAGGAGGCCCAGCTTCAGGACCCGGACCAAGTGGGGGGATGACGCCAAAACACGCTGACACCACAGAGCCGGAGGCCAACGGGGAGAGCAATGGCGATGAAAAAGCGGGTCAAAATGGTACGCACTCAATTCACTTACTTACTCAAGGATCAATGAGAGGCAATGACACATACAGGTGGGAAATACACCTAATAGTATAAAGGGTTTAATAGGGTAAAATGAACATAGCTGAAGATCTGTTTCAATGTTTGGCCCGTGGAATGAGTTGACATGACGCTTTGCCTCCACTGTGACGTGTTGCTAGTGGTGATATGTACACACATCGGATTGTCCTTCACATTTTTCAATGACACTGTTGTAGTTTCAATATGTATGTTGTAGTTTCAAGATTTGGTTATTTGGAATTTTCAAAAATGTCTTTATACTTTGATTTAATTTAGTTTTTTTTTATTTAACCAATATGTGGATGGACAACTGAATTATAAAGGTATGACAATCACTATTCTGAGAAATCTGTGTAAATTACATTGAAAAATACAACTAGGAAGGAATGGAATGAGAAATATGAAGTAAGTATGTTAACATGGCTAAAGAATGTGCTCACAGGACAGTCCTGTTTAAGAACATGAAGCCTGTCATATTTCTAAAATCACAAGGGCTACATACTGTGACTCTAACTTAATCTTTTTATGTGGATTGTTTTGGTGATGCACATTTCAGTGTACCCCTCAGGGGACGGCACAGAAGATCTAGATTCCTCCGTCACAGACAATGCGAGTGACACAGAGACTGACTCCTCTGATGGTAAATACAAGTGAGATCCGGGCACATTTTGGTGTTCACTCCACACTACACTAAAGGCACCAAAACCCCAAAACAACTAGCACACATTGTCACTGGGGTACTGTTCAAATATAAACCTCCTATGGTACTTTGTCCATGCTTAAAATCTATTCTGCTGTCTTAACCATTGAACATCCTTGAATGTATTTATTTTCTATATTCTTGTGCCAATGTGTGCCGGTGTCACTTGTTGCGCAACCACTAACCACGCCCACACACCTTTCATCCCGACGACCTTCAGCATTCCCTGCTCTCGTCTTCCTTAAATGCAGCACATGGACGCTTTTCACTCCTTTACTCTGTCCATCTCTCTCTCTCCTTCCCTCCCTTGAGCTTTAACCCTCCTGTTGCCATGGTGACCGCGTGCTCTTTAAAATATCCTCCTGCCTGCATCCCACCCCCTGTTTGATCTCCATCTCCCTGAGCGATGCCTTGTTTGTTGCTCCGACAGGTCATTCCTCGCTGAACATACCCTCTGCACACACACACACATCCATCTAACCCTCATGTCTCTGTATTTCTGTCATTTGTCTTCCTTGTTTTTGTTGTTGTCGTCCCCGAATCATGTCTGTCATATCGGTGACCCTGCGGCCATGGCAGTGTTGGCTCTGTGGCCTCAGCAACCCGATCTGGGTCTGGAAGTCAGGCGGAGACAGCCTGCCACTCTGCCTCCAGCATTGTGGTGGGAGGGGTCTCAGGGATTTGATATGATTCAGTCAATCAGATGTTACAAAATACAATGAAAACATGCACACACATCACATGTGAAACAGTGTGAATCTTGGATTAAGAAGTGTTCCAAACGCATACTGTTGCCACATCTACATCGATACACTTTTTTTAACTCATTGAGATTTAAAATCTCTTTTTCAAGAGAAACGTGACCAAGAGGGCAGGATATTAACATTTAGGTTTCAGACAAACACACACAAGAGGCAGTTTTAGGCTTGTGCAGATAACCAATCACACGCAGAGACAATGTCCAATACTTCCACCTTCTAAAGGCCGTGTCACACTGGTGCAAAATGTGCATGCGGAAAGTCCCACACTAAGTCTATCAGTAGGCCGGTGGACCGTCCAAAGAAATGCTTTTAACCGGCCATGTGTGTGTCTTTACCGGCCCTCTCGGCGATCCTGTCGTGATGCGATTTGCGTGATGCATGCAAGTTCACGCAGCGCTCGACCAGCGCACCAGGGCCAGGGCTGAGTTTCTTTCCTGGTCGCTCTCTCATTTTGTTTGGCAAAAATCTAGCTATGAGGATTTCATTGGTCAAATTTCCACATGGGGAAATCCGCAGGAGTCAAGGTCCTTGCGGAAATGTTTTTCTCCAGTGTGCAAGCATTCATAAGAACCCAAAGAAACAGTTTTTTAAATAAAATTCTGTGTGATTTTCCGGACAAAATTCCGTGCTTGGTGTGAAACGGCCTTTAGTCCTTTAAGATTGACTCAAAGGCATCATATGGCACAATAACAGGTATGGTGTTGCTGAGGGGATTCCAGCCATTGCATGATTCCTGTATAGATTGTGATCAACTAATCATCTCTGCTGTGATAACTTTTCCGCTCATGGAACCGAACAGCAAACACACCTGCATGGAGATAATCGCATGGCCTCCCACTTCCTATCGCATTCTGTATGTCACTGGGGTTATGTCATCACAACAACATAACACTTGGGGCCTATACTATGACGCAAGTTCAACATACCCAGGGTCTCATTTGGTTTGCTGGCTTCACTAAACCTAGAAACCAAATCCCACAGAAGTGGTGTCACAATGGTGGTTAGAAACTAATCAAGCTATTAGTGCGTTTACGTAAAAGGGGTGTGTTTGCAACATATGACCAATTGCAAACATTGACTTTTTTTTTTTTTGCGAAGTTGATCAAGCTTTTATATTGAACAAATATGAAGAATGAAAATAATATAATCCAGGCTAAAAGCACATAGTTGCTGCTGCCAAATAAAGGAAGGAAAACTCTACCCCAAATAGCAGACTGTGTGAATGTGTAATTAAGTAAAGTGTAATTAAGTAAAGTTAAAAAGCTTATCAATACAGGACCCATATTATTCTCCTTTTCCATCAGAGGTCTGTGACATGCTTTGGTCAAAACACCACAAAGGTCAAGCACTGCAGCATGCTTTGCACCCTGTCAAGACAGCCCTGTTCTCCAGCAGTCAGTTTCTATTACTTATGCAAATGAGCCACAGCTAACACTGCCACCCCCACCCCTCTTTAGCGAGGCGCGCTTACACCAGTTTTTGTTTAGTTTTGGGGTTTTCTTGCTCTGCAAAGCTACTTATGCGTCTGGGTGTAGCAGGAAGGAGGTGGTGGCAGTTGGAGTAGTAGTAGTAGAAGAAGAGTTGACATGTGATTCGGACTGTACAGTAGAGACGAGAGAGAGAGAGAGAGAGAGAGCGAGAGAGGGAGGGAGGGTAGAATGAGGCATGGACTCCAAAGAATGGATGAGGGTGGCGAGGGTTGTGAAGGGGAGTGGGGATAGTAGTCAGGCTGTGACTGTCTGTATATTGCCTAAAGTAGAGCCAAGTCTGCAACTCTAGGATGAGTTTAAAGTGTTTTTCAAGTGCAAGGAGGGACAGTTGGTGTTTGGGGCAATGAATCCACTGAAATGTACTTATTCCTGAGCATTACCAGGTGTCAATCTATTTGTGTTTTGTAAGAATTCAAACCAATGGGCCAGCTATTAAATTGTAATCTCTGGGGGTAGATGGGTGGAAGTGTTTGCAGCAGGTAAGAAGGGTCGTCCTAAGGGAGTGATTTATGGAGTATCTTTGGATATTTCTATGGAAGACTTAGTGAGGGGAGTACAGGGGGCCAAAGTAGAAGAGGCACGCCGGTTTAGTATTGGGCTGAGGAGAGATGGACATACTGTGTTACTGAAGTTCAAGGACGGAAAAAAACAGTGTTTTGGGGTGTCTTGTGCTTCCAAGTGAAGTGGCTCCTCCTCTCCGATGTTACAATGTCAGCACTATGGGCACATAGCGGCTGTTTGTCAAGGTAAACATAGTGGAAAATGTGAAGGGGGCCATGTGATGTCTGATTGTAAGGAATCAGAAACAAAATGTGGAAGTTGTGGGGGAACTCATATTGCTGGATACCGCGGATGCGGACAGTATGATAGGGCAGTAAAGCTCCATCAAGCAGTCTAGTGGAGCGTATTATGCAGAGGCAGTTAGGAAGCTGGCTGGTGTGGGAGCAGGTCAGTCCATGGCGGCGGGCATTGTTCCAAAAGTGGTGCCAATTCCAGATGATTGTGTGGTAATAAAGAAACGAGAGTTTCTTGGATTTATAGTGGAGACTATGTGGGTAGTAAAGAATCAGGCAAATAGCAGCTGAGGGAAGTAATTGGGCTTTAGAGAGGTGGATCCAGCTGAGCTTCATGCATTTGTGGTTAAACACAAGACTAGCCAGTCAGATCTACTGAGGGAAGTCTACTCCGAACTCCCTCCGGATGTCTGAGCTCCTTACCCTATCTCTAAGGCTCAGGCCTGCGGAGGAAAATAATTTGGGCCTCTTGTATCCACAATCTCATTTTTTCAATCACTACCCAAAGCTTGTGACCATAGGTGAGGGTTGGAACATAGATGACCGATAAATCAAGTCTGTCTCTCACTCCATTTTGCCCTCACTCGTGAACAAGACCCTGAGATACTTCGCTTGAGGCAGCAACTCACTCCCAACCCGGAGGGACCATTCCACCATTTTCCGGCAGAGAACCATGGCCTCAGACTTGGAGGTGCTGACTCTCATCCCGACCGCTTCATACTCGGCTGCCGAAATAATTGCCTGCAAAGAGCAGGGATGCAATTCTGCAGTCCCCAAACTGGACACTCTTCTCACAAGATTCCACAAGGGACACGGTCATAAGCCTTCTCCAAGTCCACAAACACATGTAGACTGGATGGGCAAACTCCCATGCCCATGCTCCCTCACTGTTCCACGGCCAGGATGGAATCCACATTATTCCGCCTGAAGCTGAGGTTCAACAATTGGCCGGAGACTCCTTTCCAGCACCCTGGAATAAACTTTCCCGGGGAGGCTGAGCAATGTGATCCCCCGATAATTGGAGCACACCTCTGGTCCCCCTTTTTGAAAATGGGGACCACCACCCTGGTCTGCCACGAAACAGGTACTGTCCCCGACCCCCACGCAACATTGACCAAGCCAAGACAGCCCCACAATCACCAGAGCCTTCAGCATCTCAGGGTGAAACTCATCCACACCTGGCGCCTTGCCACCGAAGAGCTGTTTGACTACTTCAGTGACTTCTGCCAAGGATATGGGTGGGGCTTCAGACTCTGCCTCTCCCCCAGATGTGCTGGTTGGGTTCTTTCCACCACCCGACAATATCCTTGTGGGAATGTTTGGTGTGTTGTTGGTGGCTGGCTTAATTGGCCTCACCTGGCCCAGTTAGTCTGGGGGGGGTGGGGCTGCAAGCCTGTGGTGCATTGGCTAATCAGTGCACCACAGGTTAAGTCAGCCACCAGCACACACACCAAGGGGAGCTCTAGCATGCTAGCGAGCAAACACTCCATCTGCTCCATACCATTTCTCTTTACAACTTTACAATAAACCGGATTTCAAACACCACAACCCGCCTGTGTCCTTGGAGGAGCCCCGAACTGAAGTCACTATCGTGGCATTGTGGCAGTGACTACGCTACAATCCTCAGTCTGGGTCAGCAGTTCTCCCCGACTGAGCACACCCTAAGCTAAGCCCTGCTTTCTCTTCCTGAGTCGCCGAATGGTTTACCAGAACTTCCTTGAGGCCAACCGAAAGTCCTTCTCCATGGCCTACCCAACTCCTCCCACACCCGATTTTTGCTTCGGCGACCGCTGAAGCCGCAGTCCTCCTGGCTTCCCGGTACCCATCTGCCCAAGTACCCAAGTCTTCCCGCCTTTGCCTACCGCCTGATTTACACTGCACCTGACCCCAATGACTCTCCCTGCAGGTGATGAGCCCACAGGGAGGCGGCTCCATGTTGTCTTTTCGGGAATGCCCCGGCTGGGCCCCATGGGTCCAGGCCCAGCCACCAGATGCTCGACAACGAGCTCCCGCCCCAGGTCTGGCTTCAGAAGGGGGCCCCGGTTTCCCTTGCCTGGGCGAGGTGACAGAGTCCTTGGGACGTTTTTTCACAAGGGTCTTTGAATCGCTCTTAGTCTGGCCCGTTCCCTGGGACCATATTGCATTGGGAGACCATACCAAGTGCTATTGCCCCAGACAACACAGCTCATATGCAGGCAAGCTAGCAATTATGAAAGTCGTTCTATTAGCCTTGCAACTATGAATGCTTGACACCTGCTCAATTCTTATGTGACCATCTACAGCAGTACAACTCAAGGTGTAACGTTGTAAGTAAGGTAACAGCCAGCAATGTTTTATAGACAGTAATAGGCCAGGCAGGGCTGTTGGATTGTCTGCCAACCCCTCATAACTTGCATTTCACCACTAGATGCTTGAACAGTGGGCTGCGGCTACCGTAGCATTTACACACCAGTCATTATTTATGTAAACGCACAGCACACCACCATTTGGTCTTCCCGGAAGTCGCAGGATTCCTATCCCCACGGAACAATGTTAGCCCAATGTTAGCCCATAGCTAAGTTTCCATAAAAATAAGAATGCAGCAATCTCTTTCCAACTGGGTGGTTAGTTAGATAGTCCAGTTTGTTGTCCAGGGAGCAAACCTCAGCTAATAGGACTGACGGGAGCGCTGGTCAGCTAGGGTTAGCCTTTAGCCTACAGCAAACTCCTGACCGCTTGCCTCGCCTCCGCCTTCTGTCGCAGCGCTTGCAGCATCTCTTCACCTGGGCAGTTGAGACAAGCGGCTCCGTGGTGGTGAGGCCTCGGCCACGTAGCAGCAGGTCCTCTGTCTCTGCTGTCCATAGAGGTGGTGGCTTCGTTTTTCCGGTGGTATTCCGTGAACCCGTGTCCTCTTACGTCAAACATCAAATGGGTTAGTTTCCAAGCCTTGGGTGGAGTTACACAGAGGGGGGCGGGATCATTATAATGCACCTTGTTTATAATGTACAAAACTGAGCCCGAATCAGAACTGCGCGCTGAAACACATGCTTTTTGCCTTAGGCAGCCCACACGGAACTGACTGGGTGTAATGTAAGCTGTGTTTAGGTGCTATACCAGCAGTGTTAAAGCAAATAAAGATTGAATATTGATGAAAATGTAGACACCGTTGTGACACAAAAGACCCAATTATGTTGCTAATGCCAAATCCTGCTTCATAGTACTGGCCTTAGGTGGGCTTTTAATTAATGTGTGCATTTAATTAATATTGTCCTGGCCTATAACTGATGTGGGTGTTTTTTTCCCCGTGATCGCTACAAACTTTCTTTCCAAACTTGTCTAACTTGATGGCAACATGTACCAAAAATCAGTGACTAGTCTAAAGATTCTTCATGTATCTTGTCTCTGCCAGCTGTTGCATAACCCCAAAGTCACTTTCCTCAGAAAGTGACTTTCAAATAATTATTTTATTAATTACAGTCCTCATGCATCGCACCGCAGATGGGGCTGTTCCTGTCATTGCAATTGGCATTTCTGATCGCCTAGGAACAAGCCAGGATCAATCAATTCGAGTCGTTTGGTTTTTTCCTTGGAATGAATGTTTGTAAATCCACCTCTGTGTGTTGCCTCCCAACTGGTTTTCTATTTGTGTGACGATTCTCTTACTGCCATGCAATTCTACATTTTGGAAGGAAACTGAAGCAGTGGTGTGGAGCAGCAGGAGTCGTGGCGTGTGTGCTATGGGACAACCCTTGAAGTGTGCCATATATCCCTTCTTCTTCCCCAGCAGAGTCCAACGAGACAGAGGAAGAGGAGGATGAGGAGGAGGAGGAGGAGGAGGATGATGATGATCATGATCATGATGATGACGAGGGTAACCGCCACAACCCTCCTGCAGGGCAGCTTACAGCAGCCGCCGCTGCTGCCTCTGTGCACGAGACAAACTAAGCAGTATTAAACATAGACTCACAGTGGCAACAGGCACACTTCTCTCTCCATCTGTGTTCCTCCGCTGTCCTCTTCACGTCGGGGAGAGGGCTCTCTCTGCTCAGAGGCGAGGATCGATACATGATGGTCCACTGTTTCAATGATTTGACTCTCTCTCTCTCTCTCTGTCCTGTGTGTTGTTACACTGTGGTACTTGTTTAGACCCGTTTTTGTTTGTATTGTTGCCTGAAGGCAGTGTTAATCAAATGCCTGGCATATTTCACTGACAGGGACACTGCATATAAAGTCAAAGCACCTACACCGAGAGCATTTTGGGAATCCGAAAGGTTTCTGTGTGGCAGTCCATGCTCATTGCTGATGATGTGTGTCATCAGTGGTTAGCGGTGCCTGAATTGGATGAGATGCAGCTTAACTGAGAAGTAGTGAGTGACCTTTAGGCACTAAAGCTGGACACTGCACTGAAGCCCAGTTGGGTTCATTAAAGAAGGACTTTAATGAATTTAAGATCGAACCCAAGAGCCAAGCCTCTTCCTGCTTTCTTCTCATCAGTTCCTTCCAGAAATGGAGGCATTGCTTTACGTGATGTGGGTCGGCCTGCATGCTCCTAGCTCAGATACAAAGACGAGAATAAAACCCCTTTAACACCTCTGCGAGTTATGTGTAGGAGGCGAACAAGATGGACTCGTCTAAAGAATGTCTTTTTGTTTCTTTGCTTGTTATCGGCAATTTTCTTGAAGCTATTTCCTAACAATATAGGGTTGCCATGCAGCTATTAGTGAGAATGAGTGAGTCAGATAATGCTACAATGAATTAGGTAATTGATGGGCCAATAGCTTTGAGAGGGAATGACTGAATGATTGAGAAGCCATGATGTCTCGCAACTCTTTAATATTGTCTACTATGTATAGAATCTATGTGTTTAAAGATCAATGATTGTTGGCGCATTTAACCCTTTAAAATCAACATTTGCAGCCACGCTGTGTTCCTTGCTCAAGAGGTGGCCGTTTGATTGCTTAATTCCAATGTAAAGCTTTTAAAGCTCGGAGATTGGTCAGAACCGCTAGTTCCTATGTCAGCGGATGGACCAACAAAGAACACAAACCCAAGTGTTGATGCACACAGAAGTAGAATATGGGTTAATTTCACTTGACACATGATTCCTTATCGTGGTATGTCGACGGAGGCTTGAGAAATGTAGGCCCTAAAATGACTGATAAGGACAGAGTACTGTTTTTGTTTGCTGTGCAATTAGCACAATGTGTAGTTATAAAAATAACTATTAATCTGTGATATATTCAATTGCAACTGATATTTATGATGCAACTGAAAGCCTAACATGTACACTGCTAAGACGCAAAGTAACACGAATACTTTCCGTCTGGGTTTTCCTGACATTGCACATTTCAGGACAGTTACACAAGGTTTGGAGATTAGTCAGGTATCCTAAGGACAAACCACTGTTATTAGTTGAGTTGTGTTCTGATGTTAATGGGACGTGTCCTGTGTAGCTCAGCCTCAGCATTCATTACTGTTGACTTGCCATGAATCAGCCTATGATGTTAACCTACAGTATGTACAGCAAACTCAACCTTTCTGTTGCCAATGTCAGTTGAACACTGTAACGCGAGGTATGCATTTGCAGAATATACCATTGTATCAATGATGATGTATTTCCTCATGTATTGCAATGAATCAACAAAGCATTTCTGCCGTTCCCCTGTAATGGAAATTAGATATGATAATGACATTTTTTATTTTAGTTCTGTGTATATAGGCCTACTTCCTCTGACATTGATTTTCACTTTTTTTGTATTTGAAACTGATATTTTTAAGTGTGAAGTCCAACAAACAAATGGTTTATTTGCAACTGTGATATGCAGATCTAAAAGGAAATTGTTGATCTGATTATATTTGTTGCTGTATTTGTTGTCTGTTTCCACTGAAATGTCCACAATTTCGGAACTAATTTACTTCTCCAAGCCGATGCACACATATAACATTAAACAAACACACGCCTGCCTGTCAAATATGAACTGGCTGTTGTAGGAACATCTAAATAACAAATGTACGGTCTTTCTTTGAGCAATTCAAAATGTCCTCCTGAGACACTGTGTAGAGATTCCTGTTGCCTTGACCTAAGACAGAAAATGACAGATTACAAAGAAAATCTCAAGTTGATCTGTAATGTTTTTAATATGAGTTGATGCATTTTGTTTTTCAAGTAATTTGCCTTAACTGCCATGTCAAATTTGCCCCACAAAACTATGTATTTTCTTGAAGCTTCTTTCACACTGTAGTTTGTTCACATTGGCTCCTCATTCCCAGTGTGTTTGGTTATCCTTGCTAACTGTGTGGCTCCTGTCATGCCCTTCATTTCTTTTGTATCTGGGGGGGTAATATTGTGTTTAGGTCATATCTTACAACAAACAAAAAAAGGTTTGCGCTGAATTCAAAGCATACACAAAGCATATTAGCGTAGCCTTAAAATCAAGTCATCAATACTTATTGTTGTATATAGACAATCTTTGCACATAAAAGTGATCAATTTTCCAAACACATACAGTGAAACAAAATAGAAAGTGTTACATAAGGCTTGCACATATGAATGCAGTTTGACCCCAGATTGTTTGTTCAATCCCTATGTTATTTTATTTATTTTCATAGAAATGTCCTAGAATATTTCACTCAAATGTATGTCCCTGAAAATCATGTTAAGGTTTTGAGCAGAATAGTGATTGTCAGTTGTGACTGTCGATTGCAGGGCTGTCGAGCGTTTGCAGTGGTCTATGAAGACAGTGTCCTCCTCATTCTCCTGGTGTATACGGTCAATGGGCTACGTGTTCTGTTTCTTCCTTCCTATTTTGCAAAGGAGACTTCAGTAACTAACTCCCCGCTCCCCAGCCACAGTGATGGGATGAGCCCCGTTTTCTGTGCGGTTCTGATGTTGTTCGCTCCAATTCCGTGATGTTTATTACACTCAGTGTGACAATAAAACCGGACTCAAAGGGCTCAGATCACGGCTCCATGTCTTTTCTGGTGTCATGTAGGAAATGAAGTTCTGTACCAGTGGGTACGAGCATCTGCACACGACCACACCACATGTGTGAGCGCTTTGGTGCCAGGATTAGAACATGGTGCCGATTACTCAAGATTCAAGTGGTCCTGGGTGCTTTGTGTGGTTTTTTCACTCCAAACTATGTTGTATGGCAGTCAAACCCACAATCCTCCCGTCCCTGTCGATGCATTGATGTAAAGTAGTCAATGGTGCCAAGGTCACCATCTGTGAGTGAATGTTGTGTACTGTGTGTACAAATGTATGTCACATTGTTTTGGATTGCGATTTGGCATTGAATACTGAATAGGCAATATTTCTGGATTCAGAGGCAATATTCCCCATTCCTACATTTTCTACAGCTGATGTATTTTCTGTTCATTACATTTTCATTTGTGTTAAAGGCTGAGTCAGAGATGCTGTGTGTCTTTCTGACGGGTGCCACGACCTGCTCCCCAGGGAGGGTTCGACTGAGCCCAACATTCAACATGTTTCTCATCCTCCTTCAGGCGGCGAGGAGGGCTGTGATCTGATTCGCTACCACAAACGACCCAGCTACTGTGCCAACTCCTACCGGCCGGCCAGGTCCAAGGTAGCGGACGTGCGACCTATTGACCCCAGGGGCAAAGCTAGGAGGCTGCAACGCATCTCGCTACGCCGGGGGAAGTGAACTCGGCGCTGCAAGGGTGATTCTATTACGTCAGACCTTCAAGGAGGCTGGGCCCCAAATATGATTCTCACGATGGTTTATTAGCTCGGCCCATGTGGTACATGTGCCCCTAGGGGTACGTTGAAGAATTGCATTGGAACATGAACAATTTCTTTTTTTTTATATATTGTTGGTAAATCTTCCCAATAAGAGAATATCACTTTAACTTTAGCTCAGCCCAATAGTTGTTGACTACTTGCTAGCGGAATGAGGGTCATCCAGGATATTGATGATTTGATTTACATCTTAAACATCCATTCTTTATGTTATAGGAGTATTTGCCGATTGGTGATTCAACTCCAGGTGTTTTTCATTCAAACTCTGAGCCTGAGCAAACAGTTTGGATGAAGCCTTAATAACGTTAATTAGAAAAAAAAGAATTCCGAATTTTTGAAAAAATTATGAGACCGGACATTTTCAGGGGGATTAAGCCCCACTAAATAGGGTCTAAATTCACCCCTGCAGCACTGTAATAGACCACCATATGAGGTCCCATAGGTGCCTTTTTGTCTGGTCAGGTGACGCTACAGCTGATAGTAGTACATCTGTGCATTGTTGGTCAAGAATAGACAGCATTCTGTGTTTTGTGTCCTGTGTCCATGTAGATATCATCACTTAAATGATAGTTTCTGGTCAAATATATGTTCATATGTAGTGCCTTCAAGCTATATTTAACCTGTGTCCTCACTTGAATGTGTCTGTCCATTTAAATAAATATTTTAATTCAGCTATTACAATATTCATCTATGTGTCATCTTTGAGTTGGGGCCTCTTGTGGAGGATCGTGGCAACCGCACTAATTCTAAGCAAGGTACAGAGGCCCATGGGAATTGAAAATGTTTGTGTGTCGTTCGGTTTTAGGTTCACATGCAATGTTTAGGTGTTCTGATCTTCATATTGTCTGTAGTGTGATTTAACTGTGTTATCTGCTCATTCTCTGTGTTTATGTTGTGGCACCGTCGCTGCAGTGTCCTGCCTGGAGTGACCCTGTTTGGCAGGTATTCGTGTGGTATATCTGCAAAAGGCAATAAACGCTGAATCTGGAGTCGTGCTCATTTCATTTGCTCCACTGTGGAAACTCCCCAATATTTTCAAACAAGCCAAATAAAATGAGCAAATATTTCAAGCAACCCTGTGTGGGTGTGTGCACTTTACCAGCCCTCTCTGTATTTGTGGTAAAGTTGGTTTGAAGTTTGATATTCTGTTGATATTCGATTTAGATTTGCCATACAATCAGACACGAGAAAGCACCCCAGCTGAATTACATGTTCTAGGCCATGGAAAGTACAAAATACAATATTTCTTAAATCAATATTTAAATCAATATTTATCCGAGAAATGCTTCACCACACTCTCCCCATATATTGTCAATAGCTACTACTACAACTACTACTACACGGCTACTGCAAGCTACACATCTCAACTATTGTCTGAGTAAGGGACCGTTTGCAAGTTACACATTGCATGGTGGTTTGTTTGACATGCTGGTCACTGAAAATGAATACGCTATCAATTGCACATTTATTTGTTTTAACGCCGTTTCACACCAGTGTGAGGATACTCACAAATCCCTGGCTGAGCGCCACTGTGTTGGAGTTTTCCCTGGTGAACCAGAGGGTCGCATGTTTTGGACACTTGGGTGAAGAGAGGTGCAGAGCTGTCAACTGATCACCACCTGGTGGTGGGTTGGGTCAGATGGCGGGGGAGGCTGCCGGACAGACCTGGCAAATCTAAACAAGTAGTGAGGGTGAACTAGTATCGTCTGTTGTAATCCCCTGTCCGTAGGTTCTTTAACGCTCACCTCCGGAAGAACTTCTCTTGTATCCCGGGGGAGGTTGTGGACATGGAATCTGAGTGGGCCATGTTCAGAGCCTCCATCGCAGAGGCGCTGTGGTCAGAAGGCTGTCGGTGCCTATCGTGGTGGCAACCTAAGAACCCGCTGGTAGACACCAGCAGTGAAGGAAGCCATCAGGCTGAAGAAAGAAGCCTTTCGGGCTTGGTTGGCCCAGGGGTCTCCCGAAACAGCAGCCGGGTGTGGGAGGAGATTGGGGAGGCCATGGAGAAGAACTTTCGGATGGCCTCAAATAAGTTCTGGCAAACCATTGAAATGCAGGGCTTAGCTCAGGCTGTACTCAGTCGAGGAAGAGAACTGCTGACCCAGACTGAGGATATTGTCGGGCAGTGGAAGGAACAATTTGAGGAACTCCTGAACCCGACCATCACGCCCTCTGGGGAAGAGGCAGAGTCCGAAGCCTCAGGGGAAGCCTCACACATATCCTTGGAAGAGGTCGCTGAAGTAGTCAAACAGCTCTTCAGTGGCAAGGCGCCAGGTGTGGATGAGATTTGCCCTGAGATGCTGAAGGCTCTGGACATTGTGGGGCTGTCGTGGCTGACCGGCCTATTCAATGTCACGTGGGGGTCGGGGACAGTACCTGTGGCACAGCGGACTGGGGTGGTGGTCCCCATTTTCAAAAAGGGGGAGCGGAGGGTGTGCTCCAACTATCGGGGATCACACTGCTCAGCCTCCCCGGGAAAGTTTATTCCAGGGTGCTGGAAAGGAGGCTCTGGCCGATTGTTGAACCTCAACTTCAGGAGGAGCAGGCCGTCTACATGTGCTTTGTAGACTTGGAGAAGGCTTATGACCATGTCCCCCAAGGAATCCTGTGGGGGGTACTGCGGGAGTATGGGGTACCTGTCCGTGCCATTAGGTCCTTGTACAAACAAAGTGAGAGCTGTGTCCGTATTCTCGGCACAAAGTCAAGCACGTTCTCAGTGGGTGTTGGACTCCGCCAAGGTCACCAATTGTTTTGTGATTTTCATGGACAGAATCTCAAGGCGTAGTGAGGTGACTAGTGTCCAGTTTGGGGACCTCAGAATTGCATCCCTGCTCTTTGCAGACGATGTAGTCCTGATGGCTACATCAGGCCGTGACCTCCAGCATGCACTGGGGCGGTTTGCAGTCGAGTGTCAAGTGGTCAGGATGAGAGTCACCACCTCCAAGTCTGAGGCCATGGTTCTCTGCCGGAAAACGGTGGAGTGCTCCTTCTGGGTTTGGAGTGAGTTGCTGCCTCAAGCGAAGCAGTTCAAGTATCTTGGGGTCTTGTTCACAAGTGAGGTGAAGTGAAAAATGGAGCGGGAGATGGACAGATGTATTGGTGCGGCGTCTGCAGTAATGCAGGCGCTGTACCGGTCCGTTGTAGTGAAGAAGGTTTACCAGTCCATCTACATTCCAACCCTCACCTATGGTCACGAGCTGTGGGTAGTGACTGAAAGAACGAGATCGCAGATACAAGCGACCGAAATGACTTTGCTCCGGAGGGTGGCTCTGCATTAGAGATAAGGAGAGGAGCTCAGATATCTGGAGGGAGCTCGGAGTAGAACCGCTGTTCCTCCGCGTCGAAAGAAGTCAGCTAAGGTGGTTCGGGCATCTGATCAGGATGCCTCCCGGGCGCCTCTCTTTAGAGGTTTTCCGGGCACGTCCGACTGGGAGGAGACCCTGAGGCAGACCCAGAACCCACTGGAGGGATTATATATCATCTGGCCTGGCAACGCCTTGGGATCCCCCAGGAGGAGCTAGAGAGTGGATGGATAGATGGACGTTACCATTTTTATAAAAGTCCAATTATGTAGATGAGGGAGTGAATTTAGAATTGTTTTCATGAAATATTCACAAAAAATCTACAAAATGATTCTGATTACTCATTCTGATTGCTGTAGAAGTCGACAGTTGGAGGATGTTACTACAAATTACTGTTTTCATAAAAGTCAGATTTTGTGGCTGGGAGTACATTCCTTTTTTTTAATACCTAAAAATCAACCAAACGACTTTCTTATTGTAATTGCTGCAGTAAGGGGCCATTGCAGGGTATGACTCATTACAGGTTAACATTTTTAGAAAAGTACAATGTTGTGGTAGTGATTCGGGTTTTTTTATATGAACAAAAAATCAACAAAATTACTTTTTCCTCATTCTGATTGCTGTAGTAGTAGCCAATTCCAGGGTGTGACTTATTACACATTACCATTTTTAGAAAAATAAAATATTTCATTGTATCTATTTAGATAAATTATTCATCCATGTCAGGAGGCATCGCTGCTATGCATCATTCCACAATGTTCATCTGGTAACGTTAGCTAAAACAACTCTTGGCTGGAAACCTCACCTCACTGTTCTCCCTACAGATGGATGAGGACCCCCTGGTGCAGGCTTTCAGAGGAACTTCTTGATCAAATGAAGGAAGACAAGGTAAATTGATGTTGATGATAAGATTGAGCCTATGGACGATATAATCGTAAATCAACGATTGGTTAAATCAATATGTGTTCAGCTGGGGATTTGAATATGATATATGATATAAGCCACATGTTGTATTCAGCTGAGAGACATATTTTTGCAACATGTTAGACAACTACTGCTATTTGTACTCTAAAGTGCAATACCAGACATTACTATGATTACACTATTGTACATTACAATTATTACTATTGGATTATTACTGCTATTTGCAACATTTGCAACATGTTGGACAATTACTGCTATTGTGACATTGTACAGTACAGTATAGTTTTTATGTAGGTTATTCTGCACATCATCTCTATGCACCTACTGTTTGCACATAGTGCAGTAGGGTATAGTTTTTATAGTTAAATACTCCCTATAAATATACAGGTCATACATCCTGCATGCCTACACTTTATATAGTTTGCTATTTGCTATGATTAGCCTTGTGTGACTGATATACTGTATCCTTTATAACTCTGAACTGTGTTTGTTATACAGAGCAACACGGACATTCTGGGAAGAGAATCCTTTTACATGACTCTAACAACCCCATATTTTCTGTTTGATTCTGCAGATTGATGCCAAGGTGATTCCCCTCATGCCTGATAAGGAGCTAGAGAAGTACCTCCCCATTTATGGTGAAAGCATTTCAATTGTAGCCTTCTGCCGAAATCCAGAAGGCTATTATTGACAGGTTAAGAGTCCTTTTTGTCCTCCGAGAAGCCATCTATCAGGGAAACCACGGCATCCACTTCCATTCGGGGAAGGTTATTTCTGGGCAACAGAAATGGCCAAAAAACAAAACAAAGGAATTAGCTTGGAATAAGCATCCTAGTGGAATTGGATGGACTTGGCAGACAAAAGATTCAGTTAGGTGGATTAAAGGAGGGGTTATGTATTGACAAAAACAAGACGATGTGCAATACATTACAATAATGGCTGAGGAAATCTTTTTCCCAGATGGCCTTTGTGAAAAAAATAAGCTTTATTACTATCACACAGAAATAAGAGACCTTGCACAGCGTCAGGTTAGCACCACAAGCATGTTCAAGGAGCATTATGAGCAAAGCAAAGTTTGACTTCTCTATTGTTGTACTAAACGATGCACACAAGAAGACTCAACCGACTCTACTGTTGTACTAAACTGTATGTCATTCCAACATCTGTTGATAAACAGCTGTCAATCAATGATGCCCCAAAATCCTTCCCCACCCAAAACTCTACTCCATCACAGTCACTGCTTCGTGGCATCTCAGCGTTTGACAATGAAGATCAATCACAGAGCAAACTGGGGGAAAACGCTCTTGGAAGTAGCCCACAGAGACCGTACAAGATCCAGCAATCAGTGAGTGTCCAAATTTGAAGGAGCTCACACTGCCACTTGGTGGTTTGAATAAGGTATTAGATACTCTCAAGCCTACCAACAGAAAAGTGAACGCAGCACTGAAAAAAAGGGAGCAAAACATCTTCGACGATCTGAAACAGTACATCAGAAACTGCACAGACCGGCTGAGACAATTCCTTCGCTTTTGTAAAGGTGAGGGACACATTCATTCCATCAGCGTATTAAATCATGGTTATAAGTGATTCTGTGGAGGTCCTATGCAATGCTGACGGACGACGGACTCGACACCGTGCAGGGGTTACTGACGGCAGCTCGGGCGTCTGTAACAAAGTCTGAGTTTGTCACAATGCCACAGCTGTGGCTTTTGGTTCTCCCGGAATGACGGTGAGGACGGAGTCGTTTACAAAAATCTGATGTTTTAATGAATAACAAAACTCGCTGCAGCGTGGTTAACGGACAATGATCGGTAATCACAATGTATTTCCGATAGTTTGCGGGCGTAGAGAGGGGGTCGGCGTCCTGGCGGAGTTCTCTTCTGCCTTGCGTCCCCAGCCTCTACCACAGGAAGAGCGCACAGGTTTTATTAAATAGCATTCCGTTCATTGCGCTCATTCGTTACAGCAGCGTCACATTCCAGGCATTTTTGCCGCTCCGCTTGACATTGCCTGGCAGCGCAAACCACGCCCTCTCATGGCTCACACATCCCCACCGTCCGACTGAGGCCTCTGCACCCCCGGCCTGTGCACGACTGTGGCTGTAGGACTGTGGCTGTAGGATCAGATACCACCTTGTGATGCGTGATGTGTGCTATACCTCTCCTCCCGCTCCGCCAGCTTCCGGCTGAGGTACAGCACCGGGCGGTCGAGCCCCTCTATTTTCTTTTGCCTGTTTAAAGTATAGCTAAATGGGAACCTGCGCCATCTAGCTGTAGGTGTTATGTGTGACGTTGTGTGTGACTTTAAAACACACGCATAACGAAACTAACACTTCTGGCAAACCTATTAGCATACCTGCTATGGCTTGCTCAACCTCCAGTCTCCATGGCACCCTCACAGGAGGTAGTAGATGTGGATGAAATGCTGCAAGATAAAGAGGAAACGTATTTAATAGATCACAACTCCACCAATCCACCAATCTTAATTAAAAGATCATGTTGGTATGGAGGAAAACAAGTCAACGTTAATCAAAATGATCAGTTTACACTTGCTAATTGCCAGTGTAATACCCTTTGCTACACGCAGGTTATTGATTAGTAATATAATTATAGGGTCAGTATGGATAGTCCTAAAATCATCACTATAGTTTTATTGGTTTAAAGACTCTTGAATAATTAGATTTGAAATCAACTACAGTGTTTATAGGGAAGCATTGGAGAGCGAAAGGCACACGTCCACTTGCCACTGTCACATAGGTGGGCCACTTAGTCTTGACCTCAAGCAGTTCTTGTTTACGTTCATGACAGAGAATGTCTTCTCACACAAATACGTTTGCATTTTCTTTGCAAATGTTCACATTTCTGGAAACCTGCCTTTATCCAGCTGCCGGTAAAAGTCAACAAGAGAAAGCTGCCGGTGTCTGCCATGGCACTCGTGGTCACAGCTCAATGAGCTCCAACTGCAGCTGTGGCGGAGCATCATCAGGGTCCACTGAGAAGGGAGGAGACAAAAGCAACAAGAGCTGCTTCTCAATAGCTGCAAAATCCCGAAAGCGTTTGTTAAACTCTGCAGAAATAAGATGGCTGTTGCGTACCTCTTGTTTGTCTACTGTAGAAAAGTGTCCAGGACCTCTTGCAAAGCTGGGAAGTGTGCAGTGCAGGGTTCCATTTGTGACAATTGTCTTTGGAAAAGTAGTGGTTTCAAAGGCCTTAATGTGTGCATAGAGCTGGATCACTAGTAATAATCCCACTAACTTTACCCCATGGTACTTTCATATCTGTACAACAGCTGTACAAATAGAAACGAATGAATCCGCTCCTCTTGTTTGGCCTTGAAGGCTTTGGAGGTCAAACAGATCCTCTGTTATGTTTATAGCATCATCAACTCCACCTGCGCAGTGTCAGATGCATCTGTGCTTTGATCACAGGCTGATGAAAAATAATCAAGGTCCCTCCCCGGTTCCTATTCTCCACGCCACAGTGTTACGAGCCAGGCAGACATTAACAAATTCAGGGCAAATGTTCTCCACCATTTTCATGACAGACTCTTTAATAAACGTACCCTCTGTGAAAGGTTTGCCATGTTGGATTAACATGACCACTTGTTATCTCGCTTTGGTGACGTTTTCATTTGATTCGCCTGCCTGCATGAAGAGTCACTGTTGCGAGGACACAGCAGCTTGGAGTTGCTTCACTTTTTCAGCACGCTTACTCCCTGTTAATGTGTCGTATACGTTAGCATGTTTTGTCTGGTAGTGTCTCTTTACATGTCCCTTGCATAAATTAGGCAAACACAATCGCTCCGATTTTCAGTGAAAAAATATTGTAATTCCCATCGCTCCTGAAAACGTCGGCCGTGACATACATGACATACTGTATGCAGGTGTTGAGTGTTGTCATGGCTGGATTTGGCACACCAGAGGGTTCCTCCCCGGTGCCACACAGGGAAAATGTTACATGTGATGTGGACCAAGTCCTCTGGCCGGACCCAGCAGGAAGATGTGATGCTGAGGCAGAATTAATCGCCCATTGACTGATTTTTGTAGTGAACGGTAAAGTGCTTTTCATTCAAGTTTTCTTTGTACTTTAGGCTTACTGTATTTATATGCAAGTGCCGAATATACAGACATTCAATACTGTATGATGAGAAAGTTGTGATTATTTTTTTGATCGTTTTTAGAAAATTCCAGATGTCCCAAAGAGTTCCCATAACTGCATGCCCTGAACACTGTGTTTTCAATGTTGCTATGCAGTGTCTAATGAATGCTCTGTAGTATTTTATCTATTGACTGACTGTGGAATATGAAAGCATTCTTTGATTTTGAGTGCAGATTCTATAGTTTTGAAATTATTATTTGATTTTGCTAGAAGAGTCAGAGGTTTCGTGAATTAAGTTAGTATTTTGGATTTTGTGTTTAAAGTTTTGAGAAAATGGGTTTAAGGTTTTTAAAAAAAAACAGAGGGTTAGGATTTGCACCTATACTTGAGGATTATAAAATAATAACACGGGGGGCTCTGTAATCTGAAACAAGACGACAAACTTTACTTACTTCACTTCACTCCACATTAACAACGGCAGCAACTCATCTTCCGTTCTTAGTCACCCTTCACAATAAAAGCCCTAGACTGCATAACTGTTTACCAGAGGGACCTCAGACCACAGTTTCTATACCTTGTTTCTAAACGTGTTTTTGAGCTGTAAACGAAATGCTATGACTGTACTGTAAAGAAACACATCAATGCTGGTGTCAAAGGAGAAATATTTGACCACCAGGTGTGAGCGTGATTAGTCATTCCAAGCGGTTTCAAAAACTGGTGTCATTTCCAGTTTTTGACATCACAAGTGGGAGTGACCTAGAAATATGTTGGATAGATCAGGCACCAGCCTACCCAGTCGAATGCAGCAGGTGGTAGGCTGATCTATCCACTAGACATCTGGGTGGACACACTTGTGATGTAAAAAAACGGAGATGAAACCGGTTTTTGAAACCGCTTGGAATGGCTAACACCTGGTGGTATAATAGCAGTCCTTTAATGACATTTCTTATCAAATCAGCATTTCATGGGTTGACATGCGCTGTCTAAAATCAGCCCTGAAGCTTCCAAGCAAATGCTGAGATAGAGACGACCAGTTGGGACCTAGTTTATATAAAATAAGAATGTTAATGACCATCCCCCTAGCCCTTGAGTGGGAGTCTGTGAAACACTGCGCATTTTCAAATATGCTGATTGAGACTCATTCAAGGATTACATGATGTAGAATTACTAGTTAGAACATTCGCTAGCATTAGCCTTCTAAATAATGTTAATGTTACGTTACCACGAGACTTTCTCTGGATCAAGACTCATCATTCACTCACTAGAGAGAGAGTGAGAGAGCAGAGAGCCGATGAATTGGTGAGACGTCCTTTGGATGGGGTCTAAATACTGATGCGGGTTCAGGTCACACTTAGGCAGGTAACGGTCGCCCGAGCGGGAGGGTCAGACGACCTGGGTTCGCCGGAGTGGTTGATGGAAACCTGCAGGTGGATGGATGGTCGAGATACGCTGTCCCTCAGCTGGAGATCGTGACACGTGTACTTGCCTGAACCATGAGGGATACCCTCCACCCACACAGGCACTTTTCTTCTTTTTTATAACATTTATTAGTAATCTAATTTGAATTTCAAATTAGGCACTCGGTACAAAGCGTACAGGATAAGCATTCCTGACTTGCAAGTGACGTCAAAGCCAATTCGGAAGTCACAGGTCTGCAACTCTCTGAGTTTGTCCTTGTAGAGCGCTCTATATTAGACGTGCCATATATTGCCATATGCTGTGTATGCTTGTGGTCACAGTAGCACTCATGAGAGTGGCTGATTTCAATGTTAGAATAAATATGTATTTAATGTACTATTCTTAATTAGTGTCTAATTTAATTTGGTACTAAGTGTACAGGATAATGGGTGAACAGTAAGATCTTTTTCAAAATGAATCAACAGAACAGAAGAAGAAAGAAAGTGTCCCAGGCCGAATCTCTTTCCCAGTACACTCCTGCTCCAACTAAACTTAGAATAAAATATGAATTATATTATGTATTTGTTTGTTGGCAGATTTCTGAAATTAAAAACGAAAACATTTGTAGTTTGACTGTCCAAATGCCAACAAAATAGGCCTATCTGGTGCCCTAAATGCAAATGTACATTTATTATGTCTGAAATGAAAAAAGGGATAGTCTATCTGATATACACAAGACTTATTACCTATTGTCTCCAAATTAATATTCATGGACAAGCTAGAACGTTTGGCTTTTAAACATATGAACAATTCCTAGAATCCTATTTTTTAAAATGGGGACATTTCCGAATTTCATTGACAATCAGAATGCATTGCATTGTGGCAATTTTATCACTAGATGGCAGCAAATACTTGAATACTGGTAGATGGGGCTGCATACTTTGGATGAGAAAATAGAAGACATTTTGTCAACCATCAGTGTCATCGATGTGAGTGAATTGGTAGCGTGCGCTTTGGATATTGGGGCATCTATATTGTGGTGATTATAGAAAGAAAGAAAGCATATATTCTAAGGACACAGGAGACTGCAGTTAACGTTTAACCCGAATGACATATTTATTGCCTCAGAAAACAGGCTAGAACTCGGGTTGGAAGGAGTGCCGACAAAAATAAAGTATACGCTGGTAAATCTAACTAGTTCGCCTCCGAACAAAAACCAACCTAACCTGTCAGCAACGAGTCCTTCCCGTTTCCCAGTAAGCCCCTCCCCCTCATAATCGAATACCCAATTATCCAATGACTGAAGACTGTGGCAACTCCTCCCCCAAGAAAATCCCGTCCCAAGAACTAAAGCAGCCTCTCCTTTTTCCCGCACGGTGAACCATGACCGCTCCGCAGTAGCGTGGGGGTCCAGCGAGTTCCTCCCAGCCCTTGGTGAACGTGCCATAAACGGGGGGCTGCTTGTCACACAGGCAAGGGGCCATACTGTCCCGGTGCAACACAACGGTTCCTCCAAAGGGAGCTCGACGCACACGGCAGACCACCTCTCATTTTCTCTCCCCAACAATGAATTACATCTTCACAAGCTATACCGTTTTTCTCAGTTGCTAAAGCACATTTATTGAAACCTCCACCCATTTTCTCCAAACCTTAAACACAAATCCAAAAATTCTAACTACATTCACAAAACCCCAGACTTTTCTATCAACATCAAACTATCACCTCAAAACCACTTATCCCGTGTTCAAAACCAAACAATGTGTTCAGATCATATACACAGCAAGTACAAATATATTCACCACAGAGCATTTGTTAGACACTACATAAAATAATTTAGCATCCAGAGCATGTAGTTAACAGAAAATGTTTATTTTAAATGCATTTAGCAAAAACGTATCGTAGTCAAAGCTGAATCTACATTCAGCACTTTCATAACAAAAACTAAATGAAAAGCACATTACTGCACAATCAAAGTCACTGAGCTGAATTCTCTAACATCATGTCTTTGAGCGAGGTCCGGCCAGAGGACTTCATCCACGTCACAGGCAATATTTTCCCTTGCCAGGCAACGGGGGAAAACCCCCTCTGGTGTGCCGAACCCAGCCTTGACAAGACTCTACAGTTATTTATCATCACAGGCCTGTTCCACTGCCTCCAATAAAGTTGCCCTGATGTAGGGCTGACGGTCATAGACCTTCCACCGCCACGCAGAGAAAAACTCCTCTATTGGATTCAGGAAGGGGCTGTAAGGTGGAAGGAAAACCATTATGACGCGCTGGTTGTTGGTGAACCACTCACGTATCAGGACAGCACAGTGAAAGCTCACATTGTCCCAAAATATGACATATACAAGATGAACTGCTTGCTGATGCAGCTGCTCATGCGCAGCCATAATATCCTGTAGACCACCCAGAAATGTAAGGAGATGTTCAGTGTTATATGGCCCCAGGTTTACATGATGGTGGAGAACCCCCCAGTTACTTATGGCTCAAAGGGTGACATTGCCACCACTCTGGCAGGGACTTCCACAATGGCACGTTATGTTCCTGCCTCTCTGCCTCCTTTTCGCCAGATTGAACCCTGCCTCATCTATGAAAATGTATTCATAGGGCCTTTCAATGGAATCCACTTCAAACACTCTATAAAAATTGATAAAAAGTAGTTTAGTACAGTAAGTGATACAGAAAGACAGACTAGTGCATTTTACAGTATATGCACTCCAGATTTACGTACATTACAATATAGTTTACAGTACTGTAAACATAGCAACTGTAACTACTAGCCTACAGTAACAGTAGGCCTATGAGCATATATTTGTACTGGAAGCATCAGTGATGAAAGTGTGTGTAGGTTACACTTACTTGCACATCTTAGATCTTTGGTTCTGGCAGAGTTGCGATCAAAGGGTACTCTGTACACTTGTTTTATGCTAGGTCTGTTGCGTGTGAGGACACGGTCAATAGTTGACAGAGACACACTGTTGATTCCATCAAATTTGACATTGTCTTCAATCACTCTCTGCTGGATTTCACAGTCGGATGGCATTATTTTGAAGGACCATGTCAACAATGAGTGCTTCTTGTTGTTGGGAGAAAAGAGCAGTCCTTCCACCCCCATTTGGTCGTCTTTCAATTCTACAAAGGGGAATATGCACTTACAAACGTATACAGCCAGTAAAAATAGTATTGTAATGAACATTACAGTACTTACAGTATAGTATACTGTATGTCAAATGTTGTACAGCAAGAAACAATTACCTGTTCTCTTCTCTGAATGTCCTGATGATGCTGGCCACAGAGAATCTGCTCAAATCG
>OMOU01090012.1:0-12904 GCA_900312585.1 Malacocephalus occidentalis
TGAATCTCGTTCACTCGCGGCAGTCCCTCTCCCTGCCTGCACGCTTGCTGCTGGTCAGAGCTCAGCTCAACTGAACTGAGAAATGAACGAATCTTTTCATTAAGTGATTCAGTTCAGTTCCTTCACTCAAAAGATTCGTTCTTTTGAACGAATCGTTCGCCAACGACACATCACTACCCTGCCTGCACGCTCGCTGCTGGTCAGAGCTCAGCTCAACTGAACTGAGAAATGAACGAATCTTTTCATTAAGTGATTCAGTTCAGTTCGTTCACTCAAAATATTCGTTCTTTTGAACGAATCGTTCGCGAACGACACATCACTAGCAGGTATATCGTCGTAGGAACAATGGCAAATGCAGGTCAAAGGTTGATATTAGCGGTGTTTTATTACGATTACGTATATAATTCAAAGTCAAGGCATTATTGAAATACTAATCGGGGAAAATCTAAATGTTCCCTATAAATCACATTTGATCACGGGGTTGTGCACGCAGCCTCGTTCCACACGCGCGTCACGCTGTCACGCGCTTGACTTTTGAAGCGGCCGCGCCTGCAGCTCCGTGTCATCGACCACGAATACTTCACGCATATAATGTAAGTAACAATTTGCATTGTTTTAAACTAGATTTTAACCAAATGAGCATGAGCGTAATGCACTTTTTTATGCAAAAGCATCGCTCGGGTTCCCCCCTTTACTTTATATTTGCCGATTTAATTGGGATTTTACGTAAAAAATAAATAATCTCCTTGTCTACACATTTCAAATTAATTGGCTATTCTTCGTGTGCCATTTCCTCCGTGGCAGTGCGCCGCCACTGAATCTACGTTGGCTACAAAGGCCCGGGGTGACGGTGGCTTTATAGCAACACTCACCGGAATTCTCAGGGCTGCGGCTCCCTTCCCGCATGGCCCTATCGAGATACAACGTGGTACTGTGAGGCAGGACCAGGGCTAGCTGGTTGCCATGCTACATGCAGTAGCTAGAGCTAGTTAGCGTGCTACTTTCACCATCTCTGTAACACATACATAGACATATTGGACATAACATCAAAGCTATTTTTACAGTATGTTGAGGTGGGGTCATATATTAGTTAATTAATTAATTGTTACATGAGCTTACATTACTGCCTGTGTCCAGGTTCAAGCTAGCAAGATATATGCAGTGTGGCCTTGGCCACGTGGCTACAGCTGGGTCTGCAGTCCCTGCTAGGGCCATGTGCATGAGATGAGACTTTTGCTTGTGTATTGTTTCTCCAAAGTGTTAAGCAGATATCCAGCTGTCTGTCAGAACTACACAAAATACATTCATATTGAAGTGTAAAGCTTTTGTATGACTCATCTTTCATGTATATGTTGACACTGTTTGGATACTTTCAATTTTTGTTTATCTGAAGTCTGAATTCGCCAACAAAATGAAAAGTTAATTCATCACTTTGGAAAAGTGAAAGGTAAAATGTACTTGTCCTTGGACAAGTGCCTCAAAAGGTCAAGGTCAAGCCCTATATAATGAGAGTGAAAATGATCACACTGATCAACCACATAACTGGCTCAAAACACGTGAACACGTAGGTTGGAAATCTTTCGGTTAGGCTTAATCAAGTTGCCTATGTTTATTCAGGGCCGTTTCATAGATGTGAAATTAAGATAATATATTTTAAAGCTAAGCTATCCTAATCAAGGAAATAAGACTTGGCCATCCATTCAATGAAGCCGTTCATTCAATCGAATATTAATGTAGATTAATATTGTAGCATATAACGATTAATAATCATCCACCCCGCCCAAAAAAAACATGACTTCTATTAGTTATACTTGAGAGATTATATATATATTGCGATCTGACCCCATCTTCTTGTTTTACCCAGAACCAACCCCGAAAAAAAAAACGACACACTTGATGTGCAAGTCCTTATTTGCTGCATAGCCTGCTGTCTTTTTCACGTGGCCAATGACTAGTCGACGTCTCTTGGCAAGAGTCGAATTCATCATATTTATCCGTTGCAAATGCATACCATATGCCTAATAACACACCTCCACCTAATATTTTCATAAAGTAACAATTCTTTCATTTGTATTGCTTCTTCAGAAGACCAACAAATCTAAGGGCAAGGGCAATTGACCTACCTATACAAAGCTCTGTCTCATTCGTGTACACGGTAGCTAAGCCCCTTGGTAGATCAGACTCATGCGAATGTTTAACTGCTCACTAGATTAAACTGCTGAGTGTTATTTATGTAGGTAAAGGTGAAAGATCCCATGATCACACTAAACACACTTTCTGCTACAACACAAACTGAAGCCCCACTACTTTCTTGTAGACACTGGAGTATTGGATTGTGTACACTTTAAATGTTGCCAATAACAGTCGAACAATTGCTGTTTTACAGATGATGAGGCATTCTGAAGGTGCACCGCAGCACTGGAATCAACCTTCATGTCCCAGCTGGACAGGCACACTCCACAGCTCCTGGAGGTGTTCAATGCGAAGGAAGGCGCTGTGGGTCAGCACGTCGAGGACTGTACACCTGAGGCAAATGTGGTAAAAAGATTCCAGTAATATTAATACAGTCCTTTGTTGTGCAGTTGTCTTGCCCGAATTGGTTTGATCTTCCAAGGAATATTATTGGTTTGCTAAAGAGTTTCAAGTGGTTTTCAGCTCTGAATGTATACAAAATGTATACAAACCCTATTGAGTAGGTAATGCAGACCCACAGTGATGATTATATTATTGGGTTTCTTCATTATTCACTTAACTGTTTGTTTTACAAATATCCCGTGATTTTGCAAACAAACAGAATTTAATTTACAAATGCCCCACAATTTGTAAATATGCACACCATGCCAATCACGTCTGAACAGTAGCCATTTTGGATTTGACTTTTAAAAGCACTCTACAGCCTGCAGTGCCCGGATGATCCACAAGAGGGCAGAAGACATTGCATACAACAGGTTTTTCAGGAATGTACTAGTCATTTGGATGACAGAGGTCTCAGAAACTCCTGTATCAAATATGATACACTTATTATGCCATTATTAATGAATCATTTTCTTGGATAGTTATTCATTATAAGATAATAACCGACAGTAGGACCTAAATGTTGTTAAACATTTTTTTTCAAATCCCTCACATTTTGAAGCAGAAGCCAGGCTAAGAATCTCAAGAGGCTGGTACACTATCGGTCAACAATTGCGTTGTTATATAATTGAAATTACAAACATACTCCACTCCATATTTATGCTTATTATTCAACATTATTTTGTGATTAAATTGTATTTTGATGGGATAATACATTATTAACCCATGTAATCCCTTTGGTCACAATAGTGACCTTAATTTATTTTTCAGTTAGAAGGTTTGAAAGATTTTACTGAATGATGTTTCAATGCATTTCCAGCAAATATTGAAAAGGTAAAGGGTCTGAATGAAATGTATGTAGTGTCACATGTTTAGTGTACATTGTCACATGACCAGAGCTGTTTACTTCCTGGTTGCACCATGAGAGGAGGATGGCTGCATCAAAGCTCCCAAACAGTGTTAGTAACATAAAGATAGGACAAATATTGTTTGTACACATCATCTTTAATGTGACTAGTATTGATATATGCATTTGAATTTACCCAACTTTGTGTGGTCATAGAATTAGTAAATGTTGACGGCCACAATAGTGAATGGGGGGATGCAACACAGTGCATCTAGGTGTAAACATACTTGCACACAGTTCTTGTTCTTTTAGTTTAACGTTGAGTGAAGTTCTGGATATGTTTGGTCTAGGTCAGTGGTGTCCAAAGTTTTTTTTCTTTTTAATTGAGGGCCAAATACAGAAAAATAAACAAAGGGCCGGGCCACACACTAGAGGTGACGTATTGACACATGAATACTGTGTGTATTTCTAACTTGCCTATAATGTGAAGAACATTGCACTCAGTGGGAGCGGTGATGCTGTCCTTTGGATTGAAGGATGGCTGACATGTCAGGAGAAAGATTGGTGGTTGAGACATGAAGGACTTCACAGAGATGGCTATCAGTCATTCTGGTTCTCAGTCTGCTTTTGTTGTGATTTAACAGACAAAATGTTTGTTCACGTATGTATGTTGAGCCAAACAGGCTCATCATTCTTTTTGCGTGGCGTCTCATCAGAGGAAACTTTGCATTATCCAAACTCTGATAGAAGTCAGGGAGGGAGAGAAGCTGATGTTGACTCTTCAGAGAATCATCACATTGCATTTCAATCAGTTCTAACTGCAGACTCTCTTCCACTTCTTCTGCATCCACCAGGAAGGGGGTTGAGAACAGCTTGATTTGTTTTTCAATGACAGAAAAATCTTGGAAACGCTGGTTGAATGCTAGGTCTGCCAGCCACAGAGGGTCACTCAGTTCATGAAGAGGTCGGCCCTTCTCTTTCAAAAACTGGTCGATTTCTGATCTCAGCGAATAAAACCGTTGCAGCACAGAGCCGCGGCTGAGCCAACGCACATCAGAGTGGTAGAGTACATCCCCGTATTCAGCATCCACATCAGATAGGAAAGCTTGAAAACACTTTGAAAGATATTGTTCGAACGTTCCAAGAGGCCTGTCACTGCTAAGATTCCAGAATACATGGTATACAGCCCAAATGCTGCATAATGTGTAAATCAAAGCTGCCCCGATCCAATGGATGTTTTCCTACTAATGTATCTACCCACCCTAAGAGAGATCATCATTGAAATGTCCAACCTCTACTCCACCCAGACCAAAGACAAGCAACTGCATCTGAGTGTGGATGAGCTCCTTACATTCTATGGGATCCTTGTCACATCTGGCTACAACTCTCTTCCAAGACGACACATGTACTGGTCACTTGACAGTGGACACAATGAAAGCATTTCAGATGCAATGCGGAAAAATCACTGAAATAATGTGGTTGACAACACAAAGATCACGAGACGACCCATTTTGTAAGGTCAGGCCCATCTATCTTCTCCAAGCTCAATCAGTCATACAAAGTCATGGCTGTCAGTGGATGAGAGCATGATCCCATACTGTGGCCGACATGGATGTAAGCAATTCATAAGAGGTAAACCAATCCGTTTTGGTTACAAGCTATGGAGCCTTGCCTCATCCAGTGGTTACATGTATCACATGGAGCCATATGGTGGATCCCACACTCTCCTCCCTGAAACTGGGTTGGGTCAGGGACCCAGTGTCATTCTCGCTCTTGCAGAGCAAGGTCAGGTGCCTCAAGGCTGCAAGTTCTTTCATAACAAACTCTTCACTTCGCTTGCACTCCTGGATGAAATGACCAAGGATATGGGAGCTGTGGGATGATGAGGAAAAATTGTCTGATGTCCCATTCAAGCCACAGAAGGACTTCAAGTTACCTCGGGAACCTCTGAGGTTCTGACCCAAGGAGACAAGTTGCTGGTCAAGACAATAACATCGTCAGTGGCAACAAACATGGAGGAGAAATACAATCGATGGAGACCTCCATCAAGAGATGGAACAAGGAGCCACGTGCTTCTATTCTCCCAACGGTCACAATTGTGACCGACCATAAGAGACATTTTCACCTACTTTTCCATGAAAATGTTGATCATGATTGATTTCAGTGGGTTAGTAATGGCATGTGATTTGAATATTTTCATGTCTGGGAAGAATTCGGGATTAAATGGGTTAATGAACACAATGAATAATTTATGTATATACATTATATACATAAATAGTCAGATTAATTCAAAACATGAACACGAGCACACAAGATAACTTGAACACAATTAATCATGTAGTATACATATACAATGTTCATGTATATACATGAACATTGTATACATAAACAAAGTCAGATTTTACAAAGACATGTAGGACTGCTGGGGATAGATGACACGGGATGAACAATTGGGTTGATAGGACGGGATTTCTGCCTCATGCAAGACCTCACTTATCTTGAAGCGAGCCCATGACTGTTTCTCAGGGGGCAGCCGCCTGAGGTGTGGTGCCAAACTCATCTTTCTCCTCTTGTCTCTCCATCTGCCTAGCCTCCTTCCTTTTGAGGTAGGACTCAACATAATCATCCTGACTGCGTCTTCTTTCCCTGGGCTCATTGATCAGCCCTTGCTGTTGGCTGAGTGGTAGTGACTGCCTGTCCCTCGCTCTCACTTTCCTCACTCAGGTTCCCTTCATTGTCTGCCTCAAAATCAATGTTGCCGGAGACCCTGTTGAGTATTATGTACATTTTAATTCCAAACAAGCAATATGTTTGGCCAGCTTAAAATATGAGCCTGATAGAGTATGTCAAACGTCCATCAGGCTTATCAGGTTCATGGAAACGTGAGCATCTATTATTGATAGTATTGAAAATCATACTTTCATGTTTATTACTGCTTATGAGAGACTGCTTATGAGAGTACACCTCGTCAGAAATGCAGCCTCTGATTGATCAACAGACTGCTATAGGGAGTGCTAGTGAATACTTACAATGGTTTACAACACAAAAAAACAACAGAACACACACTGTCATTATGGATTTACTTTAAAAAAAGTGTCAAGACATTGCAGTTTAAGGGTGGATTACAAAGCTTCTGAGCAGGATACGAACTCAACGGTGAGCTCTAGCATGCAGCGTTCCAGAGATATGCAAGGAATAATGTATAGCGAGCCGGTCGTTATGGCGGAGGGGTCTTGAATCACCGTGAAGGTATTGTAGCAAAGACTCTAGTTTACCACAATGCCACAAAGTGGCTTTCCGGGGTTCTTGCTGGAAAAGAGGAGTGAGTCCGGGATTTTCTGCCAATAAGGGGTGTTTTATTTACCCTACTTAAACACTGCGGGTTTATCACCGCTTGCATAAATAATGATCACAATAATGATTGTCCGGGAGTATTCCGCGGGCGGAATACTCTGCCGGAATGCAGGGTGACTGAGAACGGGTTGGTGTGGTGGCCTGCTTTAAGCACACCTGATGACAGGCAGAGCTCCATTCCTTAATTGACCCTGCGGCCCAGTCAATGTAGGGGTTGTGTCGCCGGAGCCAGGGGTACCCCAGGATCAGTGGAGATGACAGCAGGTGAAACTGTATCGTCTTGTGGTGGTTGCCTGATAGTAAAAAGTATGGATCGGAACTGTCTGGTGGGTGACTGTTCCGAGTGGGTGCTCATCCAGAGCGTGGGCCAGAACTGGGCACTGTAATTGAACTGGGCTTATTCCCAACTGTTGGGCGAGGTCCTTGTCCATTATGTTGGCATCTGCACCGGAGTCAATAAATGTCGCCAACACCTGGGGACCCTGGGGCAGAAAAAGGGTTGTCTGAATTAAGGGTCTCATAGGGGTGGAGGATTTTAAATAGGCATTGCTCACCAGTACCTCCTTCACTAGTGAGCGTTGGCTTTTAATGGACAGCCAGAGATGTAGTGCCCCGGCTTTCCACAGTAGAGGCAAAGGTTCGCTCGTCTGCGCCGGTCTCGTTCTGCCATGGAAAGCCTGGTCCTTCCCAACTGCATGGGCTCCTGCTCGTCAGGGCTGGACGTCTCTGCAGGGGGGTGGAACCCCCTTGGCCGGAATGCGGGTGATTGGCCACGCCCCTCCAACCTTCTCTCTTTCTGTCGTTCCCGTAACCTGGCATCAATGCGCGTAGCGAGCTCAATAACCCCGTCTAAAGTGGTCGGAGTTTCGCGGGATGCCAGCTCGTCCTTCATATATGGGGCCAGTCCGTGTAAAAATATGTCGCTTAGTCCTGACGGGTGCCAGTCGCATTGACTCGCCCTGGTGCGGAAATCTATTGAATAGTCCGCTATGCTCTGGCTTCCCTGGCGCATATTCAACAACATCCGTGCGGCATTCTGGTTCCGTCTTCCTCCACCAAACACCATCCGAAGTTCCTCCGTAAATGCCTGGAAGGTTGCACAGGCGGGTGTCTTCCTCTCCCACTCAGCGGTTCCCCACAGATGAGCGCGGCCCGTCAGGTGGTTAACTGTGAACGCCACCTTAACCGCTTCGGAGGCGAATGTGCTTGGCTGTAACACAAAAAAAATTGAACAGTTTGTGATAAACGGATCGCACCCCTCTGGATCCCCTGCATAGCGTTCAGGTTCCCCTACTCGGGGTTCGCGGACCGGTATCGGGGACGAAGACGGAGACGGCGGGCTCAGGGGGATCGCGGCTGCCGCTGCTTGGCTCATAGCCCGCTGCCCGGCGGCGTACGCCTGCTGCGCCATCGCTCCTGTTCTAGCGATGGCCTCTTCCAGCTCCGCCTTGGCTGCCCCCAGCCACTGCTCTTGCTGACACAGAGCCGCCTCGATCCGGCTGAAGCGGTCTTGTGCTGTGAAGTCGCCTGCTGGGTCCATGCTGGCCAGATTGTACTGTCACGGGGTGGTTTGGACCCAAATGCAGAACAACCAGACGCGGGGTGGAAATACAAAGTTCTTTTATTTCCAAGGCAAGCAGGAATCGTCATCGTTGGGAATAGCAGGTTTCGGCGTTGGGCAGGCAGTCGATCAGGCAGAGGTACAGGTAAGCAGTTGACAGGTGGATCGTCGGGGACAGGCTGGGTCTGGGTACAGGAAACAGGAGGAGGGCATGGTCTACCCACAGGGTTGTAGTACGGGATCGGGAACAGAAGGTTGACGACGTTCTCCGGGGATCAGGCAGGAATCGCAGGTCGGGGACAGGCAGGTTCGGAAACAGGTAGTCTATCAGGTGAATGCTGGAGACTCTTGCGCGCATAGCAAAGATACAATCTGGCAGCGTGTGTGTGAAATGGTGGTGTATATATAGCACGCAGGTCTAAGTGATCACAGGTGCATGTGATTAGGCTGATTGACTGACTCACGGTGCTGGAATGGTAATCATGACTATGTCCTGTGGGAAGTCTACCCTTGTGCGTTTTGTGTGCTTTAATGTGAACAAGGTACCTTTTCTTTAACACGGGTAATTTGAAGTGCACCATGGTTGATCTGGAAGTCTATAAAATGACCCATCGACAGCCTATTTGAGCTTGTCCAGGTCTGAACTGCTCTTGTCCAGGTCTGAACGACTTTGAATATGGATAGAGCCCAACATCTGGTATGGTGATTTAGTGTAGTTGAGGTGTGTCTCCACGCTGTTTATGATATTATAATAACTCCCTTCTGCCATTGGAACGGTTTCATTCCAGCACAGCAGAGGTGCCTCACTTGCAGTTTGTGCTATGTTAGTCTTTCAAATCGGACTTGATTAACATCCAACATCTGATGGCAGATGAGCTCAAATCTGTGTGAATTAATTAATTTAGTTACATGTTACATGGAATGGAAACAAACAGACCGGTGGAACCTCAACAAACATGGTGTGACCGGCCAGCAATTGGAAGGGACTAACAAACCTCTGTTTGTCCATTATGTTGTCATGGCTCAGATTTCTCAAAGAAGAAACAAAACCCATTTATTCCAGGCCAAAGCCTGGACTTGTAATTGGAAAAGGTTTCAGGATATCATTGACAATGTCTATCCCTACTTTGGCATTTGCAAACCCAAACTGAACTGGTAAACTACACTTTTTCTGTAGCCAGTGAGAAGAAGAGCTAAAACGACTGATCCGGACACAAAGTGTATGTAAAGGTTTTAAATCAAACCTGTGTAGCAGACTGGCCACTGTAGAAATACATTTGTCAGGAGCCGTCAGATGATGGATACACATAGGACATGATGTTGAACAATCAGTTGTCTTATGTGGCCTAAGCTTTAATTGTGATTTTCTTTTCTAGAATTTTTAAATGTAAAATGTTTATTTTGGGTTAGCTTCCATGAACCCTCGCGGCATTTCTATAAATCCCACAATGCACCTTTAACCGATTACTAAGCTTTGTTTTTTTCTTGATGATGACCTCATCTCTGTGGCATGCCAGGTCCTGTCAGTTTTCCTCGGCAGCAGTGAGTCATGGTGGTTATTAATGACTGGGTAGTAACCCATCATTTGGCTGGTTTGTCTGAGCTCATTCTCGTAACACCAGGTGAGTTCATGGATGCAAACTATTATGCGCCTTATTGGTAGCCACACGGGCGCCAGACAGCTACAGGTAGTGATACGACGCTGTGTGTGCCATCTAGTGATGGCTAGGGTATCAAGACCAGGTTCAGAGGTTTGTTTTGTAATTGAGAAGTAGGCCTTTTGTGGGTTTTGGATAATAACAACAAATGATCTGAGCTCTGGGAATCTTTTAGAGTCTCTGATGTGGGCCTCTCACAAGAGGAAGAGGGGTCTTATGATTATTTATGAGTATTGGATTATTAGCAAATGGATGACTGCCAATCACCTGAAGTTTAACCGAGACGAGCTTCTCTTCATGCTGGGGAAAGTCTGCCCTCAGACGGACCTACTTGTCACCATTGAGGACATCGATGTCTCCCCTTATCAGACTGCAAGGAACCTTGGTGTAGTTCTGGATGACCAGCTGTGCTGCAGCGCCAACATCACCTCTGTGGCCCGAGCTTGTAGAAATGCTCTCTAGAACATCCGCAGGATCCGGCCCTTCCTCACACGTGGTCCAAGCACTCGTCATCACTACCCTCAACTACTGCATCTCTCCCCTGGTTCAACTCCCTGCCTCTGAAATCAAACCCTTACAACACATCCAAGACACAGCTGCACGCCTGGTGTTAACTTACTCCCCTCTTCCGCGACCTCCACTGGCACCTGGTAATGGCTTGCATTAGATTCAAGACACTGGTACTGGCCTACAAGGCTGTCAGGTGAACTGCCCCTACCTACCTCCAAACATTAGTCAGACCATACCCCCCTGCTCGAGTGCTCAGCTCAACAACTTCGGCTGGAAGACTGGTACCACCTCACACAGAACAGGCAAACATTGATCTGCCAAGTTGCAACTCTAAACTAGCAGTTTGTGTGTATCTGTGCATGGATTTAGTTCACATGCAGAGCCAGAAGAATTTTTCAACCACCTCCTGAATGCAACACATCATGCCCAATCATGTGCACGTGTGTACTGCAGAGAAACTTGTCTTAACGAATGTGAGATGTGTGGTTTGTAAGCCATGTTTTATTTTGTTGTGTAAGATATGGCTCAGCGGTTTCTGGTGACATTTGCTGATTTATGAATTTTGTTTTGTCATTCCTGCATGACAGAGTTTTTTCCTCAGTCCAAATGAGGTAATTTGCCTCACACGGGATATCAATTTGAATGTGTTCCTGGTGGCCCATCTGTGCACAGCTGTGCACATGTGTACATGCACGCTGAGGCAGTCAGGTCTGTCAGTGACTCGGCCCTCGGCCGGATCACCAAGTATTCCACTATAACGCCGCCACTCGCACAAAGCTCATATTCCCTCCATGTCTTCTTTCTGTTGCACAAGCTCACTTGATCCCTCTTTCTTCCCACTCACTTTCTCTCCCTGCCAACCACAAAGACTCTTTCTCTCTGAGCTAAGTGGAATTTCTCAACTGTCTGACAGTCATTCTCTTGCTCTCCTCTCTTCCCAACCTCTCCCTCTCCTCTCTCTGTCCTCTCTCTCCTCCTCCTCTCTCTCTCCCTCTCCTCTCTCTCTCTTTGCGCTAGTTTATTTGGCGTCACACTTCTCTCCTTGTGCCAAGGGCTCACAGCATGCTGCTGGGACTTCCAATCTCTCTCTCACTCTTTCTCTCTCTCTGGCCCTTGCATGGTCATTCTGAGAAATGTGTCCATTCTGTTGTTGCCATTATCAAAGTATTATGGGATGGGGGCCTAATTCGCTTGTCTTGGCTAATGAGCTTAGCCGGGACTGAGCAGCTGGGTATTTGGGCAGCTAGCGAGTCTTGTCTGATGCAGTCGGAGCAAGGCAAAGCGATGCACCGCCACAGCATTTACTACAGAACCCTCCTCCTCTCCACCCTCCCCTCTGCTGCATCTTGCAGCTTGCTACACTGATTCTACCTGAGTCCTCCTCCCTTGCTCTCCCGCTCTCTCTCTCCCGCTCTCTCCCGCTCTCTCTCTCCCGCTTTCTCTCTCTTTCTCTCTCTTTTTATCTTTCTCTCTCTCTCTCTCTCTCTCTCGCTCTCTGTCTCTCTGTCTCTCTCTCTCTCTTTCTCTCTCTCAGATCCAGGGCAGTAACCAACTGCATTTGTAGCTGCATCCTTCTCCCAGACTGCTGCTCCTGGTCTCTCTGCCTCTCTTTCCTCTCTTTCTCTCTCTCTCTCTCTCTCTCTCGCCTTTTAATCTGTCACTCTCCCTCCTTTTTCAACAATCTCGACCCCTCCTCATTCACCTTTTGCTGTCCTCACTCATCCTCAAAATGTCCCGGAACCCGTGGATTTCAAATTACCTGAGTCATGTCAAGTTTCTGAGCCAAGGTAGGAGACTTGAGCAGCAAGAGTGTCTGTTGAGTGTTTGTTTCTTCCAGTGACTGAGGCTGCGGATCAGAGTTGCAGGTACATAGAGTGAGAAGTAGCGTGTGTGTGTGTGTGTGTGTCAGCCTGTTTACAGCCAGACGGTGGTCCTTTAACGCTACAACTGGGCTGCCAAGGACGCCTGCGTTGCAGCACAAATGGGGTCACTTTTACTCTGTTGTGTTGGTCTGTTTTAGTTTTGTGATGTTGCATTGTTTTACTATAGTAACAATGTATTATATATAATTATACAATTACAACTAACAATTCATTAGAACTTGTATACCAGATATATTCTGGCAGGGAGTGCATCTGTGTAGGGAGTGCACAGAAAAATATGGAATCACAATCTCAATTAAAGTAAACTTCCCAATTTCTTGTGTATACTGCATGAAAACAGGTTAAACGGGTCAGACTGCTCTTACAGCTTCCATGTTCTTTTGACGGCCATACACCACCTGTCACAGGTTACTCTGTTAGCTCTGGTAACTGGTATCTTAGCTCTGCCCTCTGTTTCAACATGCACACAGTCTGACACACACACGCATTCACACACCAGGATGCATCGCTAAGGAAT
>OMOU01090018.1:0-17274 GCA_900312585.1 Malacocephalus occidentalis
CGGCGAGGCACTCCGCATGTTCCGCCGGCTACTGGCCACCGAGCGGGACCACCGCTGCCCCGTCAAGGAGCTGTTCGGCCACTTCAGCCACGGCTGGATGCTGGACCCCACGGCCACGCTAGCTAGCGGCTGTCACAGTGGCGGCGGCAGCGGCAGCGGCAGCAGCGGCATACTGGGGGGCGGCGGCCTCCCCGTGGAGCTCAGCACCTCCTCCTCGGAAGAGGAGGTGCTGGTGAGCCGACTGCAGCGGCAGAGTCTGGCGCCCGCCTGTGTCGTCGCCATGGCGACGAAGGGCGGCGTGCTGGTGGACAAGCGCTATTCCTCCTCCTCCGTGTCGGTCAGTAGCTCCGCCTCCTCCACCGGCGGCTACGAGCGCGTGGTTCGCGATGGCAACGGCGGCCGTATGCTGGTGGCCACGCCCATCGAGATCTGCGTGTAAAGACGGTCCCTCGCCGATGATGTTGACGTTTAGGGTCAAAGTTCACGTGCACACGCACACTCGCAGAGGCGCGCTAAGCCGACGAGCGCTGGCGTTCCCATGAGGGAGAGGGAAGGAGGATGATGATGATGTGTTGCCGTCGAGGAAGAATGAGGAAGAGTGGGAGGAGTGCAGGTGGTCGGGTTGTCATGGTAACAGAGTTCTGCCACCCCCCTCCCCCCCCCCACGCGCGCGCCTGCGTGTGCGCTTCCCGGTTATCGATCGTTTTTGAGAAGAGATCGATATCGATATCGGACGAGGAATTCGCCATACTGTACAGACAAGCAAACAATCCAGAAAGAAAAGAGAATAAATACTCTATTTGACTAACAAACAGACAGGTGGAACTGTGAGACAAGATGTGGGTCGTTTTCAGTAAAGCTGCAGACATGTGGGATTTTGCTTGGAAGAGGCCGTTGGTGTGTGTGTGTGTGAAGGCAGGCAGACACGCGACTGTTACCAGCAGCAACACAACACCTTCTGTACATATTCTGAACCACGGCTTTTTAGCTTTTTCATTCTTCTAAATTGCATTCTTTTTTTTTTTTGATCACATGAATTGTGTTTCATTATTGTCAATATTATTCATGTTTGGATGGACTTGGTCAATTACGTCAGTCACATTTCTTTACATTGTTTTAGTGAGAGATGTTTCCCTGCTTTAAACCAGTTCTCTTACAATTACAAAAACATTCCAGACCAGATGAAGGCTATTCTGTGCATATGCAAAAACATTTCTAATCGACATGCTTTAACTGAATATATACATTTGAACGTATTGTAATGCTACTTTATTTCAAAGGGAAACAAAGCCAATAATGTCTTAACACGTGTTATCCTGATAGGCCGATACTTATCTTATCATTATTGTATTACTCATTATGTATTCATTATTTTGTACTGTGAAGTTGGGCGGCTTTGTACATAATATTTGGGAATATAATATTAGGGTAATCAGAAGCAGAATCAGGTTTATTGCAATAGTTTTTACAAACAAGGAATGTGTCTAAAGAATTCTAAATATATACATCAAAAACATAAGCAATGAAAAGCTTCATTGCTGGCAGGGCAACATTATGTCCAACTATATGTATTATTTTCTCCCACCCAGTGTTTTGCATGTGATTGATTTAGTTCTGGTGAGTAAACCATTTCAATACACAAGGCTGAGCTGACATCCATCCCTGTGAATACATTTTGTATGTCAAGATTAAAAATCCTAATCTTGGAAATTTCAGTACGGAAGAGTTTGGTGAACTGAAGAATCTCAAATGTGTTTGTGTCCCCTATTATATTGGTTCATTTTAATGTTGTTCTGTCATGTTAAATATGTGTCGTCACTGTGTACAACTTTAAGACTGTTTTGACAATATTAAACTAACACTCTCTGGAGAGCTGAAATAACTGGTTTGTTGTTGTTAAGGCCAATATTTGAGGATACGCAGACACCCAAAGATAATGTATAAGTATCAGTAGGATGGTGGTGACTGGTTGCTGCAGTTACTGGGTCAAGTCTGATGCTGTGCTTTACAGTAGGCCCCCTAGAGGAAGTAGAGAGACATTACAAGGCACCATTTAAGCCAATGAGCCAGCCAGTCTGTATTGTGAGCCAAGGATGGCAGTTGGAGAGATTCAGAGAGAGAAGGGTCAGCGGATGAGAGAGAGAGAAAAGAGTTGAGATAGAGAGAAGGGGACAGAGAAAGAGACACGGGGCAGATAATGAGAAACGCATGGACGAATCAATGAAACAATAAGAGCCTCATTATGAACACTGGGCCATTCATGTGCTCACACTCTCATCACACAGATCTACAGGGTGATGGGAACACATTGATGTAATTGAAGTCAGCCAATGAGAGCAGTGATGTTGTTAAAGTCAGCCAATGGCAGCTGTGATTCTATGTTAATGTACATGTCAATCAGCAGTCTAGTACCCCTGAGTTTAGCCCACTATGCCAGCGTTGTGAAGAGGGTCCATGGCGCATGTTGTGTTCCACTAGCTCAGTCTGCTACCTGCGCTGCCCTGGCTCATAACAGGGAGCGCATCTCTAGTGAGAGTCACAGGGACACAGCACCAGTGTCCCTGTGAGAAGAGTCTACTGAGGTCCAATACGTGGGGGGTCGATGCTTGATCAGCAGATAACCGGCAAATCGGCCAATCAGAGGTAGTGTTCGAGAGGGAGTCAGCTGGGCTTCGGTGGAACAACACACACAGATATCCTTCTTAATTAGAGATTAAACGTTGGTCATCATGTATTAAATGATTTGCACATCCCAACAATAAAATAATTATTTTTTAAAGAATAGTTAATAATTTAATTTGCAATCAATTAAATAAATTACAGACGGAATCATCGTGTCCATTGCACAGACACAAATTATACATTGAAACAAGTTACACAAAGTCATGTGTGATAAACGGTATAAAGGTGACTGCAGGAAACAAACTGCAGTGTTGATGGTACACACAAAAAACATCCAGTGAACTGGATCTTCAGGGACATCTGAACGCACACACACACACGCACACACACACGCACACACACACACACGCGCGCACGCACACACACACACACACACACACACCCTGTGCTGTGTGTTGGTAGTGTAGCCGCCTGTGTTTGTTTAACAGAAAAAAGAACAGAATTACACACAAAGTTACAGTCAGTCAGTTACATATTCTAACATTTCACGCTCATAATAATACTACGACTACTAATAGAAACAATAATACTTCATACATTCATATATTTATACACTCTCCTCTTACCAGGAAGTGAGCGTAGGTGCTCAGGTCAGCATGCTAGCGGCATTAGCACTGCGGAGACAAGAGGCGTGATCAGCTGACCGCCTAACGAGTTTGTTGACCGCTAACGAGCACTGCAGCCAATGAGAGCCCTGCTAGCTGGTCACTGGGCGGAGGGACATCACAAAGAAGCTGGGATACCTGATGAGGTCGCCGGATTCTGTGATGTCATCTTTTGTGGCGGTGGTGAGGCGCACTTGTGAAAACTTTATTCTACAGGACGACACAGACAAGGACGCAATTCAACCTTCAGAGATTCACTCGGTCACAAACATTCACATTCACTCACTTACATCTGATGTTCCAAACACGGTGAGGACATCAAATAATTTATTAGAAATCTGAGTTATTGTTATCGTTATATTTCCGGTAAGATCATGGAGATATTTTTGTATTAATCTCAGGAAGGACATTTGTCACCATGGCGCCCCTCTGACTTGACTACAGCTCCTCACACGTGTGTTAATGCCTCATATCTGAGTGGAATAAAGAAAGCTGACATGCAAGGGCCAAACACGTGGGGATGCAGAGTAGCGACCTCTTGTGGCCAGTTGACGCCATAACAACTCAAGCACATGACGACGATGATGACGTGATAATGAAGGGTTACCTTGTGTTGGGCACATTTCATAGAGAAGTTCTCCTCATTCAGAAGACAACCTGCCAATAGACACGCGCTGGATTAATACATTTGATACTTCACATATACATTCTATATTAATACATTTAATACAACAGTATCTCACAAAAGTGAGTACACCCCTCCCATTTCTGCAAATATTTAATTATATCTTTTCATGGGACAACACTGAAGAAATGACACTTTGATACAATATAAAGTAGTCAGTGTACAGCTTGTATAACAGTGTCATTTTACTGTCCCCTCAAAATAACTCAACACACAGCCATTAATGTCTAAACCGCTGGCAACAAAAGTGAGTACACCCCTAAGTGAAAATATCAAAATTGGGCCCAATTAGCCATTTTCCCTCCCCGGTGTCATGTGACACGTTAGTGTTACAAGGTCTCAGGTGTGAATGGGGAGCAGGTGTGTTAAATGTGGTGTTATCGCTCTCACACTCTCTCATACTGGTCACTGGAAGTTCAACATGGCACCTCATGGCAAAGAACTCTCTGAGGATCTGAAAAAAAGAATTGCTGCTCTACATAAAGGTGGCCTAGGCTATAAGAAGATTGCCAACACCCTGAAACTGAGCTGCAGCACGGTGGCCAAGACCATACAGCGGTTTAACAGGACAGGTTCCACTCAGAACAGGCCTCGCTATGGTCGACCAAAGAAGTTGTGCACGTGCTCAGCGTCATATCCAGAGGTTGTCTTTGGAAATTAGACGTATGAGTGCTGCCAGCACTGCAGAGGTTGAAGGGGTGGGGGGGTCAGCCTGTCAGTGCTCAGACCATACGCCGCACACTGCATCAAATTGGTCTGCTTGGCTGTCGTCCCAGAAGGAAGCCTCTTCTAAAGATGATGCACAAGAAAGCCCGCAAACAGTTTCCTGAAGACAAGCAGACTAAGGACATGGATTACTGGAACCATGTCCTGCGGTCTGATGAGACCAAGATAAACTTATTTGGTTCAGATGGTGTGAAGCGTGTGCGGCGGCAACCAGATGAGGAGTACAAAGACAAGTGTGTCTTGCCTACAGTCAAGCATGGTGGTGGGAGTGTCATGGTCTGGGGCTGCATGAGTGCTGCCGGCACTGAGGAGCTACAGTTCATTGAGGGAACCATGAATACCGACTTGTACTGTGACATACTGAAGCAGAGCATGATCCCCTCCCTTCGGAAACTGGGCCGCAGGGCAGTATTCCAACATGATAACGACCCCAAACACACCTCCAAGACGACCACTGCCTTGCTAAAGAAGCTGAAGGTAAAGGTGATGGACTGACCAAGCATGTCTTCAGACCTAAACCCTGTGGGGCATCCTCAAACGGAAGGTGGAGGAGCGCAAGCACAGTGGCAACCTGTGAATCTCTGGTGAACTCCATGCCCAAGAGAGTTAAGGCAGTGCTGGAAAGTAATGGTGGCCACACAAACCATTGACACTTTGGGCACAATTTGGACATTTTCACTTAGGGGTGTACTCACTGTTGTTGCCAGCGGTTTAGACATTAATGGCTGTGTGTGGAGTTATTTTGAGGGGACAGCAAATTTACCCCGTTATACAAGCTGTACACTGACTACACTACGTTGTATCAAAGTGTCATTTCTTCAGTGTTAAATATTTGCAGAAATGTGAGGGGTGTACTCACTTGTGTGAGCTACTGTATACACACTATATCAATACGTGTAAAATATGTATATACATGTAAATGTAAATGCGGGACTGTATCCCAGGGTTACCTGAGTTAATGGCACATCGGTAGTGGTAGTTCAGCAAGCAGCCCTTCTGGAAACATCCCATAATAGCACCAGGTTCACGGCAGCCACAGCAAGCCTGAAGAGCAGATATACACGGAGAGACACACAGGTAAACACCAGGGGGTTGTAGGCTCCTCCTTTGAGGGATGTGGGCAGGGCTAGTGGGGTGTGGGCGGGGCCAGTACTGACCACGTCCTTGGCGACGTTAGCCGCCTCCTTCAGGCCATACAGCCGACCCCGGACCAGGAAGACCCCCGTGGACCAGACGCCACAGTCCTCGTGGATCCACCGCTCGTCCAGAAGCGCTGGCGACTCTGCCGGGACGGACCACCTGTCCGTCTCGGCCCCAGGTCGGTGTTCGGCGTGGTGCGTTGCCGGTGCCGACGGAGGCTCCTCCTCCTCCTCCGTGCTGCGCTGCAGAACCCCACCCTGGGGGAACCGCTGCAGGGGGTAGTACGGCCCGTGGAGGTCACCCAGGGTCATGGCGTTGGCCGAGCGGCCACAGAGGCAGCAGGTCTGGGGATCGGCCGGGTCTCGGCCCCGGGGGTCCGGCCGCCCCAGCCGGTAGCAGGAGGAGGTGGGCAGGCTCCCAGGGGGAGGAGGCGCAGCGGGGTCAGCCGCGGGGTCGCCCCCCTCCCGGTAGTTCACCACGGTGCAGGAGCTACTCGCCACGCGGACGAAGGGCTGGAAGTCCACCTGTCGGCTCCTCTTCCGGTCACCCCGGAGCCGCGCGTACTTCAGCAGAAGGTCTGGCTCCCCGGGCGGGAATGCAGGAGGAGGGCCGCTCGGACGCCGGCGCTTCCGCTGCCGCCGCCGCCGCTTCCTGGCGACGGGTTTCGTCTGCGCCGCCTTCTTGGGAGCCGGACACGGCCTGGCAGGCGTCCGGGGAGGCTGCTTCTTGCTTGTTTTCAACCTGGTGTTTCTACGAGGAACTGTTTTGGTGTCTTTCAGGATCGGTGCCATGGCTTTGCAGCGAGCTCGCTCCGCACGCGTCGTCTCACAACAGGAAGATTTTGGGCGCTGCCAACCATTCGGACAATCATCGGAAGAGTTAACGGAAGAGTCGTCTGAAGAACAACTGGTTTTCTGTTTTTTCCGTTGGACCTTTCGTTGGACCTCCTCGTCCTTTGCCTCTGATGATGACGATGACGATGATGATGAAGAAGGGGAGGTTCCCTCAATATAATCCATGACTTCCTCAGAATAGTCCACATCCTGATAGCTGCACTTGACCTGGTTCCTCAGGTTGTGCGGTGACAATTTGCACGTGAACTCGACTGCCGTCGGGGCCGCCGTCATTTTTATTCTGGTGCTACGCCGCAAGTCACCACGTTCACGGCTAACACTCATTTTATCGGACACGCTTTCCTTGTCGGAACCGCTATCGTCGCGCACGCACCGATGCCGTTTATCGGCGCTAAGCGAAACTTCCATGACAGCGCTGTCGTCTTCGTCGGCGCTGGAGATGTTGATTGGCGACTCCGCAAACTTCCTGTAGCTGATCTTGACGTCGGAGAGCAGGACCACAGGCCGCGTGTGGCAGACCGGGATCACGCTGGAGCTGTCCGACGACTCAGAGGAACATGAGCTCTCACCGCTCGCCGAGCTCAGCGCCGCTGCCGCCGCCGGGAGGAGGAAGCAGCCCCTCCCCTCCCCGTCCAGTCTCAGTGCCACCGGTGTCGAGCTGCTGCTCTCTGGGCTCGCAGAGCTGCACGCCGCTGAGTCCTTGGACGCCGCCAGCAGGAAGATGACATCAGAGCCGCTGTCGCTGTCTGTCCCTGTGGTGCTGCTAGCGGCGGCAGTGGCAGTGGCGTCAGGCAGGCTGGGCTGGTGGTAGAAGCCTGCCTGCCACAAGCGGCCGCGGACGCTGTCCTGGTAGAGGCTCAGTCCCGGGGTTGGGAGGGCCGCGTCATCGTAGTGGACGGCCTCCTCCATCTTGGGATGCCTGGTTCTGAGAGGGGAGGTGGGGTCTGAGCTGCATGCGGGCGTGTGCCTGCGGTACCACTCAGGCTTCTTCACCAGGTCCATGGCTTCTGTGTGACTGCAGGTCAGGGAGTTGACGGTGTATCCCGTGGACAGATCCATAGCTCTGGTGGGTGGCGCTCTCTAGGAGGTCCCTGCCAGTACTGCAAGAGATGGATATATAAAATGGACAGCAGATCCAAACCTGTGGTTACCATCCAGGGTCTCCAAAACCCAACAAACAGTATCTGAGATGTCACCGATTTTAAAGGGTACCTATTGTACCCAGGTTTTTGCGTGATTCACTTATCCAAGCAGTTTCAAAATTGTCACAACTAAAATTGTCCTTTCGACGATGTGACATCACAAGTGGAAGTGTCCACCCAGATGCATGTTGACTAGATCAGTTGACCAGTTGGTACAGTCCACTGGGTTGGCTGATCTAGTCATCATACACCTGGGTGGACACTCCCACTTGTGATGTCACTTTGTCACAACGACGATTTTAGTCACATAACCATTTATAAACAGCATGCAATGGCTGATCACGCACACCTGGTGGTACAATAGGGCCCCTTTAAGATCAGAGGTGCAAACGTAATGGATATGAGCATATTGTATCATGTCTACTACAGCCATTCAATATTGTTAGGAGGCTATGTATTAAAAGCATCTTGTTTATACTCCTGTGAACAATGTACACAATACATCATGGGGATATCATAGGCCTACTTCATGCTAATATGATAGCATATGACGAGGCTATTGGGTAGAACAAGCGTCATTAACGTAAACATTTAAATTAGCAAATGTAGATTATTCCAGATATATGCTTACCAGGAGAGGTGAGGCTACATCCAGTGCTAGCTCAGCTAAACGACGCCACTGGCGATCACTGGGACAGCTAGCAGAACGTTAGCATCGTTAGCATCGTTAGCTTCGCTAGCTTGGTTAGCTTCGCTCTGAGGCCCCCGCGGACCGGAGGTAAACAACGGCCCCCCCGCGGCTCCACGTCATGTCAGCGGACTACTTCATGTCTGATGATCTAACCGAGGACAAACGTGGGAGAGAGGACCTGGCAACCCGGGGAGGGGCGATGGCAGACGGACCTCAACGGAACATTACATCATATATGATGTAATATATATATATATTTATATACATGTAATATATAATGTTATATATATATAACTGCCCGACGCAAGGTGTTGATATATGTGGTTATAATGCCGGACATTATTCGGATCATTATTCGGATTCAAGCTCAAACGGCTTGAAAACACCGGCAGAACCTGGCAACCCGGTTGAGTTCTGGCGTTGCAGAGTGAAGAGGAGGAAGATTGACAGACAGACAGACAGACACGCCCACATGCTGTGACGAGCCATGAGCAGGGATCACGTGATATTTTTTATTATCTATAAAGGCAGTGCATTTTTACAAAACCTCATGGAAATAGTTCAACCTTCCAGAGACATGATTGCTGAACACTGGTGACACATGAATGTAAGATCAGAATGAACACATGGTATTTATAATAGGTATTTAACACCAATGGATTAATTTAAATAGGGAGAATAAAGTAACTTAAAGGGTATAGCATATGGTTTCAATGTCTGAACTTACATAACACATACATTGTGTGCAAATTATGACTATGACTTTCAGATAAGTGTACATAGAACAAATATAGAAGAAGGCATCATATTAATAATATATGATCAAAATGCATATAATGTTTCATACCATGTGTGTAATGTGTGTATTCTGTCTTATATTACATTTTCTACAGTAGAAGCTCAACAATCTCCCCAGTAAAAGGAGACAAAGAGGGTGGTCAGGGTATAGTTTGCTCGAGGGCTTGGTGGGCGAGTTGCAGGTTCTCTCGGAGGACGTCCACGTCTGTCTGGAATCGAACCTTCAACTCGCTGAGCTCTGTGGAGAGCTCTCTCTGCTGCTGCACCGCGAGGCTGTGCTCCTGTAGTACAATAGTATCACCGTTATATATTTGTCGCTACTACTACATGGTAAACGGACTGCATTTATATAGCGCCGTTTATATATATATATATTTATATATCCAAAGCACTTTACAGTTGCCTCACATTCACCCATTCATCCAGCGACGGTTGTGTCAACCATGCAAGGTGACAAGCAACACGTCGCCGACACCTCGACGCTTCAAACTAGCAACCTTGCGGCTACAATGCTAATGCTGCTGGTATGATGATAGCCTGACCCTGTGAGCGTGCACTATGTCCTCTTGGAGGCCGGTGACCTCCTGCCTCAGCCACTGGACCTCAGACTCTGCCACTCGCAGGGAAATCTGAAACGTTGAAGACGTTGAAGATGTTTAGAGGCTCAATTGAGGCGGAAATGGATCATGAATTCAGATGAAAGAGACAGAATGAAACACAACACCACACTCATTGTAAGAAATAGTTGTTTTTGTGAAATCTGGTCAACGGTAATATGGAATATTCTGATGCAGTTTCTGTAATGTAGCAACTGTACGGTGTACAGTATCACAGTTCAAATGTACAAAAATGCTTGTTTTCCTTAGCAAGCATTTTTGTATATAATAAACTATCACAAATGTTTCATAGGCATCATGTAATATATATATATATATATATATACTAATATATATACTACTATATATATATAATACTTGTACTAAGCACAACCAAGCAGACAACTGAGACATGATCCTCAATATAAAATGCTCAAGAGGTCACCTCCAGCTGGAACACCTCGCCTCCCAGGCCCGGCTGGGAGCTAGAACACAGACTGCCCTCCGCTGCTAAGAGACCACTCAGCTCCTAGACCCCCGACACACACACACACAACATTACAAAACAACAATTACATGAAGTGAGCTGAGGGAAAGTCGGGTTGCAGTACCGCCGGTGGCCACACGGCGCCGCTATATCACCCTGCATCACTAAGTCGGACATAAACCTCCGACCTCATAAGCATATCTCGATAGTACATCATGTCAATGTTGTTTTATACACACAAGCTCTGTGTTTGCGGGGCCCTGTGCTGACCTGGTTCCTGGCGCGCAGGGCCCTGTTCTCCAGCTGGCACCGGCTGAGGGCCGTCCTCTCTGCCTGCAGAGCCTGACCCAGGAGGCGGGTCTCCTGGCGCTGGAGGGACACCTGCTGGACCAGGACCTCCAACTCCTCCCTGGGGACCCCACCGAGAGACCAGACACACACACACACATACACACATGCATGGGGTCCAGTATAATACACACACAAGGATACGTCACTAACAAAAGTTCAAATAAATGAATATAGAGGGTGAAAAAACTTGTATTTGCATCTTTAAAAAATACTATGAAATACAATGAATGTTTTGTACACCTCACTGGCCTTAACTTGATATTCTCCCTGAATGCACCTTGGCCCTTGGTGACTGTGACTAAGACCTTTCTCCAACCGGACAGAGAAGCATGTCTTCTCATCGAAGTCATGTTGAGGAGTTTCATCAGGACCCTCACCCAGTACTCAGTGTGTACCTGTGCTGCTGCTGCTGTGTCTCCTGCAGATGTGTGTTGTCAGAGGAGATGTTTGGCCGCTGAGTCTCCTCTGCATGTCTCTCCAGCTGCAGTCGGTAGGCCCTCGTTATGGACTGAATGGCTAGAAACACAGAGGAAACTTCAACATGGACACTCTTGTCAATTCTGTTCTCAGAATGCTGTGTTCTGTGTTCTGTGAATCCACAGGTCATTTGTAGTATGGTGGCCCTGAGAGCTCAACGCGGTGCAACTTTAGAAAACATCTTTTGACAACACACGCAACACATTACAGACAACACAACACGTTACAGACAACACAACACGTTACAGACAACACAACACGTTACAGACAACACAACACGTTACAGACAACACAACACGTTACAGACAACACAACACGTTACAGACAACACAACACGTTACAGACAACACAACACGTTACAGACAACACAACACGTTACAGACAACACAACACGTTACAGACAACACAACACGTTACAGACAACACAACACGTTACAGACAACACAACACGTTACAGAAACGCGCTGCAATTATGCTAAATGAACGAACTGAAGTGTTTCCCGAGGACACTTAAAAGTGATCACTTAAAAACACGTCAGGTTATTTTGTCAGGTAATTTGAATTGGCAGGCTAATAATAAGCAAAAAGCCAACACTACAGCAGATATTTGCAATAATATCTGAATCATGTGATCACAATGTTAAAATAATCCAAAAACATTGACATATTTCCCATGCCACTGACTGTCCAGACGTGTTCATCTAGAAAAACTTCTGTTTGACGTAATTGCAGCGCGCAATTGTGTTGTCAAATTGATGAAGATGATTTCTTAATTTGTTGCGTGTTTTGTCTACTTGCATAAGTTGCAGCGCGTTGAGCTCTCAGGGCCAATGTACCATTTGTGTATTAACCCATAATCTTGGATCCAGCAGTCCTACTATGTTAGAGTAAAACTTATGATCCAGCAGTACTACTATGTTACAGCAGAACCCTGGGCAGGAAACCAAAAACTGAAAGAGGCGGAGTTACGCCTTGTTTCCTGTTTCCTGTTATGGAGTTGTTCTACTGAAGAGAAACATTTGTATGAGTGGATGAAACCTTCAGAAGGGGATTTATACAAGTGTATACAGTGGCCAATGAACAAGGTGTGGACTTACAGATCCCACTCTCCAGTTATATCATTGGTTGAAACAAATACAAAGCGGTCACCTAGATTTGAGCTTGTCTGACATCAGACATTAGATATTCATCTAAAGTTTGGATGGAGGATTTGTGAATTGAGGTTACTGATCTACAGCACACATCTTTGCATAATCACATCACACAATTCCCCATCAGAGCCTGGTATCCTTACCCGTCACCACGGCAGCCGCCTCCTCTTCCAGGAGTTGGTCTCGGTCGGTCAGCAGGCGATCTAGCTCCCGCTGGTGGTGGAGGTGGAGCCCCTCCAGCAGCCTCTGCTGGGATTCCTCCATGGAGGCCAGGCCTCGCTCGCAGGCCTCCTGGAAGATGGGGGAACCAAAGGGTTATTCAGCTCCCTCCCATAGATCAAATTTAGGGGGCACAGATTTTGAAAGCCATTCTATTCAATGGATGAAATCATGTGAAATGTAACGCAGACAGTTATGCGATCATTGGTTATTGACAGATCACCGTTGATCGGAATGACTGATGAGTTCTACTTGCCTTTTGCCTTTCCATATCCTTCTCATGCTGCAGCCGGAGAGAACTCATTATCCCATCATGCTCTGCTTTCAGCTCCTCCGCGACGTGGCACAGTTGCTCCTCCAGCACCTTCATTCGAATTGTCAGCCTTACCACCTCCTCTTCCTCTTCCCCCTCTCCCTCCTCCTCAGCAAGGCCCACATCTCCGCCACGATTGGACATTTCAACATTCAGTTCCTGGTCTGTTCTCTCTCTGCTGTCCTGCAAGGAGGGGCCAGTCTCTTCTGGCCTGTCCATGGGTTGTGTTCCATCTGGGACTGAGGGTTCCCCCTCAACTGGGGTGACCGCCAGAGAGTCTGTTCCTACCCCTATTTCCTCCCAATATCCCTGGGATGGGTGGCTGGTTGTCTCATCAGCACCCAGATTGGATGGTGTGCTTTGTGATTCACTTGGAAGCAGTTGTACCCGGTGGTCTGAGACGGGAAGTGGTGTGGAGCTCGTTGAAGGAACCTCAGGATCACAGTCCCCCAGCACAGCTAGATGGGCCTCTGTGTCCTGCAGCCAGATTCTTAGCACCTGGTCTTGGCCCTGTAGACTAGTGCTAACTGGCTTACTGGCTGCTGAAGCCTTCTCAAGCTCTTTCACCAGAAGTGACACCGTGGTCCTCAACTCTCCATTTTCCTTCCCCAGGCGAGTGCAGTCTGTGCAGGCAGGAGGCGAGGTGAGTTGTCCTTGTTGTTGCGCTTCATTGAGTTTCCAGTGGCATGCGTCTGCTGCAGTGGTGTAGACCGCATGTAGCCAGCGATGCCTTGACCCGTAATGTTTACAGGTGCCAGTGACCCCTGAGCTTCAGTTGGTCACCGGGAGAGGTGATGTAGCTCAGCAAATACATTTTCGGCTGTCTGGTCTCTGTCAAGTCATTCCCAACACATTTAGCTTTGCGAAAATGCTGGTTATTTAAGTCCATGGTGCCAGTGAACTCAGACCAAGTCTGGTTTTCCAAAAGGTGTTGGTCTAAAAGCAGTAGCTGCTTGTCCACCAGCATATGTTCTGCCACCTCAATCAGAAAAACACAGACAAGTTTGTCGTCTGCGGCTTGAGAAGAATCACCTTTTATCCTGTTAAGTCTCATTCCCCAAAACGTGTCCCCCTCCCACTTAAGATGGCTGACCAACATCGACTCCCGTTCCTCTCGCTGACTTTCTACGAATCTGCCGATTGTTTCCAGTAATCCCCCCGGAGCTTTGGACGCCGCCGCCTCAGATAATTGCAGGACATTTTCCTCCATTCGAACCTGCTGTCCCTCTCTCCACTTTGCTTCCTCTAACTCAGCGCTGAGCCTCGACACCTCAGCCTCCGCCTCCGCTGCCCTCCGGCCGCAGGTCCTGGCCGCCTCCTCCACGTCAATGTTGCGGCGCCGCAGCTCGCTGCAACTCTGTTCTGATTGGTGGAGCTTCCTCTCCAGATCCATCAACTTGGCCTCTGTAGCCTCGAAACACCTCAAAAGGTGTCCCTTACCTCCACAGCCCGCCGTCTCGTCGGCGTCCCCTGGGATGTCCAGAGGAGCGGTGGTTCTGAGCTGTGATGCCTGTGACTCTGCCTCTCTCAGAAGTCGCTCCAGCGAGGCGCTCAGCGACCGAGCCTCCAGGAGTTCCCGGATCCGGGAGTTCAACTCCATCTCCAGGACCGCCACCCTCGCCCGGCTCGTCCGCTCCACCTCTGGGAGGTGGCTGAGATCTGCCTTCAGCCTCGCTATCTCCCTGTCGGCCTCTGTCAGCTGGTTCAGCATCTCCTGGTTGTGCTGGTGGAAGGCCTTGTTCTGACCCCTGAGCAGCTCCACCTCTCGCGACAGCTTTTTAAACACCGCTAATCCTGGAGCGGCACATTCATCCTGGTCGCTCAGAGTCTGAAATATGTTGGCCGTTTGCTCGTAATCTTGTCCCGTATTGTTTATATGTGTGTCGGAGCTCGAGACCCCCTTGTATGCTGCCCTCTCCAGGTGGTTTTGGATATTGGACACGTCCCTTTTCCCATCAGAGTTGAGCGGTGGTTCCTCGACGTCCGGGACGAGAGATGCTGTGGTCGCGTTGGCCGTGGACGGAAAGTCAGGATGGAAGTACCCCAGTTGTTGTTGGTTGCCATCGGTGTCGTGCAGCCAGATGCTGGGTGCTTCAACACGAGGAGGTTGCTGGTGCTCCAAGAGAGACAGGGAAGTGGCGAGCTGCTCCTGCATGTGGTGCCGTACAGCGTTCTGCTGCTGGAGAAGACTTCGCGTCTCCCAGTACATGTCTGTCAGGTTCTGAGCGTGGCCGTTCAGCGGCACCGTGGCCCGTGTCCCCGGGGGGGTTCCAGGACTCATCGGACTAACATCCGTCTTAGGACAGAGCAGATAACTCTGGGTTAGCATCAGAAGAGAGTCAACGCTAAAACAAAAGACCAAGTCATGCTCAATGTTTTTATTTTGGTTACCGTGGGGCAGATTTCCTGATTGGGATATCCTCCTGTTCTGAGCTGAGCTTCTAACTCCAGCCTCCGGCAATCTGACTCTTCCAGACGAGACCTCAGATCCTCAACCTTGAAGCAAAATATATTCAAATATATTTCAGGAATTGTTTCATGTTTCCCATGAATAGAACTGTATTTGCCCAATCTTGGTACAATTCATTCAACCATGAGGCATTCAAAATGAGGCTGTAAACCATTGATTGCTTGGTAGGTCGAGGCCTCAGCAGCTCACCCCCTGCCTATAGCTCTCCATCAGCCCCCGGAGCTCTGCCTCGTCTTCGGCTGCGGTCTCCGTGAACAGCGGCATCGCACGCTCCACCCTGAAGGCTGTTCTCTCCACCTGCTTCCAAATCTTCTCCGCGTCTTCCTCCTCCACCAAGCTCTGCTGGGATCCAGAGGTGCCTCCTCGGGGGTACACGTCCCCCTCAGCCCCCACGACCTCCTGGGATAGAGCCAGGTCCAGGATGCTCTTGTACCTCTTCCTTCTTTGCTGCCGCCTCTTCCTACTCTCCTGGTTCTCCGGGGAGCATGGCTCCCCACTCCTCCGGATATCCAGCTCCGACGGAGACTCGCTCAGAGGCCCGGACTTGGTCAGGTAAGAGGTCTCGCAGCTTTCGTCCCTCCGCCTCTCCTCTGAGGGGGAGTCCCGGGTAACGTCAGGCTTGGGGAGGCCCTCTGTCGGGATGTGGAGTCCTGGTAAACTACATCAGCAAGTAAAATGACAACAGCGTGAGACTACAAATATTCGTAGAGTATGAGTATGGATTACGGTGGTAGTGAGGAGCAGCGGTCGACCTTGCTACGTCAGGAGCGGTAGCACGGGTGACGTTCTTCATCAGCGCATGGATCCAGTTTTTGCGTATCCCGGCCGTCATGGCAGACAGCGTGAAGACGCCGCTCTGGGTCTACGTGAGGAGAGAGCAGCTTATCTTGTGACCAACACAGACCAACATAGCAATACAGTAAAGATCCCAATGCATAAACAGCATGCAGCCCGGTGGTCTCACGTGAATCTGGAACCCGTAGTTCCTGAGCACTTGGTACTCGGACACGCCGTAGCATTTGGTCAGGTCAATCTCTCCTTGGAGATCAAATGCCTGTCAACAACAATTATTGATTGAAAATAAATACATGATGCTGAATATTATATGTATTGACATTGTCCTTTAGCAAATGCTTTTATCCAGTGATCCAAGTGACCGACAAGTTGGCTTACAGGCATACCGTGTTATGCAAACGTATAGCTTGTGAGCCAATCACATGTCACGTGATGATATACTACACAGTGTGAACACAGAATACCTCTTCAGCAAGGGAGTCCTTGTAGTATCTCAGGCTGTCAGCTGACAACACAAACCAGTATTTCCTCCACTTAAAGGAAAAAGACAAAGAATCTGAAATGAACACCTCGTGTGAAAGTAAGCTTACTGACAGACAGGTGAAGGGTGGAGGTTAAGGGTGGAGGTGATGGTTGATGGGTGGAGGTGATAGGTGGAGGTGATGGGGGATGGTGATGGGTGGAGATGACAGGTGGAGTTAATGGATTGTGGTGATGGATGAAGGTGATGAGTGATGGGTGGAGGTGATAGGTGATAGGTGGAGGTGATGGGTGGAGGTGATGGGTGCTCACCTGATCCTCGTCTTCCAGTTTCGCCATCCAGCCTTTCTTGAAGTTCAGCAAATCTGGCTTCAGGAAACACAGAACCATCCACTGTGTGATGATGAGAAGATCAGAACTGGTGTAATGAGGGGTTCTGAAGATTTGAACTTACAGTCATGATGGACTCTGAGGTCCGGCGGTCCAGAGACTTCGCTCTGCGCTGTGGGACGGACGTGTCTCCGCAGGACAACATGTTCTGGAGACAAGAACACAACATTATTCTTCCCTCATATGTAACAGATCCATTGTCTGTAGAGGCAGCAGAGGACA
>OMOU01090019.1:0-11356 GCA_900312585.1 Malacocephalus occidentalis
GACGCTCTGCCAGTCGGGCCGCTCCGAGTGCACCATCTCGTTGAGGTCCTGCCAGGGGAACCAGCACAGTAAGTGAGGCTAGGAGCACAGTCACACAGGAACACACAGGTATGACGCAGACTATACAAAAAGTTAGGAATTAATTGTCCTTACTTCGGTTTTCTATTAGAGTTGAATTAGTTCATTCTTGTATAATTGTGTGAATATTTAATAAGTAATATAGTTCTTTAGTAAAGAAATGAATCAATAAAAATAACCGGTTACAGTGATGACAAGAATGACAAGAATATGTTATTGAGGCTATTTTGCACAGATAATACAGGCATGCCTTGAGAGTTTGACTTGCACTGTGGTGTGCCTTGTGCATAAAAAGTTTAGAAACCACTGATATACTCGATGAAATAGTTACAAATAAAAGTCTTGTACTGATGGGCTCAAATTATTGTTGGCAAAAAGGGACCAATTTGCTTTAAAAATATAAACAGCGAGTTGTTTAGTTTGGGAGGAGAGCGGCGACATACTTCTGCCATCAGAACACGGGGACGGCTTGTTTTACTAACGGCTCGGCCTCCATGGTGTCATGTTTCTGTCTCTCTCTACTCGTTGTCCTTCTGTCACGCAGACATGAAGCTCACCAGAGTGCATTTGATTCCCACACTTTCAGCGGCCTGGAACGCCAGAGTGAAGTTCCTCCTCTGTGGAGCAGAAGAGTTGTTCCCCAGGTCAACAACAATGCGCCTAGCCCGTCTTTAAACTAGCGCTGTCCGCTTGTGACTTCTCCGTTGGGGGACTGTTCAGTGTTGTGCAGTGTGTTTAAGACATGTGAGACAACATACAAGTACAAGACAAGAAACCAAGAGTGTAGTCAAAGCGGCAGTGTGGCGTGATTCTGGGTGCAGGCCATGCAGGCCGTGCTGGCAGTGTGTACTCGCCTTCTCCTGGCCGGTGAGCTCCTGGTAGGGGATGTGGGCAGGCAGGTAGGTGTGGAGGACGGCACAGAACGCCAGCCCGTCGTTCCAGCTGCTGCTGAAGTTGGTGATGTCGATATTCTGGAAGAACCAACAAAACAAACCACAGCCAAAAAACGAGACGGTGTGTAGGTCAGCCACGTGCAGTGGGAATTTTGCTCCGTATTTGTAGCAAAACCCAAACCCAGCTTGCTTCCAAGAGGACTCAAACTTTCCGGATGTGAAGATTCTGAAGCATTATTTTGTGTCTGTCGCCGTCTGCTTTGGGTGCAAAGAATGGTAATTCGTCTTCCAATCCAGGAGTCAGGATTCACATACAAAATAGATTGATCTCATAGCAACAACAAAGAACAACTTTCACCACTTCTGTTAAACTCAAATCGTGGGAGCCGAAAACAGAGAAGACCTGCATTCTCCGCTCCCGCGTCAATAAATCATCCCCGGAAATCAAAAAAGGAGGTTTCACATGATGTTGAACTTTACGCGTCTGTTCCTCTGCCAGCTTGCGTATTTGCCCGCATTTACTCTCTTGCCGTGCTGTTTATGTTGTCAATAGGGTGCCACTGACTCCAGCGGCCATGCCATCAACACTGGGTCTGCTGACACAACAATGGCTCTGCATGTTGTCTGGATAGCGTATTCAGGTCACACACGCACACGCAGAATCAGTTAAATGTCACACACTTCCTGTCGAGGACCTTATGCAGTAGCCATGGCAACCATAGTGTCCCTAACAAACAGGAGGGAAACAACGATTCGTGAGTGTGTGTGTGTGTGTATGCAGAGAGACAGGTTGCATGGGAGTGGGTGGGTGCTAGCGAATGCAAACAAAGCGAGGTCAGCGTTTGCTTGCTCTCCAAAACATGTTTAAACAGAGGTCCTAAATTGATATCGACGGCTTTGGGATTGCACCACATTCACCGCTGCTCGCAATATAAAACTCATTGCGCTTGGTGGGTCAATCTGAAGCAGTGATGAGCCCTCTCCACCCCCAGCACCGCCAAACTAGTTAGCAGCGATGAAACGCATTCAACTCAGATGGAGCAGTGGGCAGCCGCCCGTGCTCCCAAACGGTGACGGGTGAGCGCAGTGCAGGCATGTGGAGGTCTTCAGCCAGCAGGGTGGTGCTGCTGTGGGAAGGGCTGAGGGGTGGAGAGGCATGGGTCTCCTACCTGGTAGCCTTCAGTCTTCTTCTGGCACCACTTGAGGAGCGCATTTCGCTTGGAGCCTCCATACTCTCTGGCCAGGGCAGACAGGGGGTCCTTTCTCTCCTCTCTGTAACACACACACACACACACACACACACACATACGTGCAAACTTTTGAAAATATAAAAAGGAGCAATATAATAAAGGCAAAAAAAAAAGAAAAGTCCCCCACTGGAGCCCCCCCTCCTGGAGCCAGACCTGGGAGGGGAGCTCATTGGCGAGTGTCTGGTGGCCGGGCCTGGATCCACGAGGCCCGAAGAGGCAACGAGGAGCCGCCTCCCTGTGGGCTCACCACCTGCAGGGAGAGTCATTGGGGTCGGGTGCGTTGTAAACTGGGCGGTAGGCAAAGGCGGGGTCCTGGGCACGCGGATCTCCGGCACCGCCGACTGGTTCTAGGGACGTGGAACGTCACCTTGCTGGCGAGAAAGGAGCCGGAGCTGGTGCGGGAGGTGGAGCGGTACCAACTAGATATGGTTGGGCTTGCCTCCACGCACAGCGCCGGTTCTGGAACCAAACTGCTGGAGAGGGGCTGGACTCTCTACTTTTCCGGAGTTGCCCAGGGTTTGAGGCGCCAGGCAGGTGTGGGGATACTCACAAGTCCCTGGCTGAGCGCTGCTGTGTTGGAGTTTTCCCCGGTGAACGAGAGTGTTTTGGACACTCGGGTAAAGAAAGGTGCAGAGCTGTCAACTGATCTCCACCTGGTGGTGAGGTGGATCAGGTGGCAGGGGAGGCTGCCGGGCAGACCTGGTAAACCCAAGCGGGTAGTGAGGGTGAACTGGGAACGTCTGGTGGAAGCCCCTGTCCATAGGGTCTTTAACTCTCACCTCCGGAAGAACTTCTCTTGTATCCTGGGGGAGGTTTGGGACATGGAATCCGAGTGGGCCATGTTCAGAGCCTCCATTGCAGAGGCGGCGACTAGGAGCTGTGGTCAGAAGGCTGTCGGTGCCTGTCGTGGCGGCAACCTAAGAAGGAAGTCGTCAGGCTGAAGAAGGAGGCCTTTCGGGCTTGGTTGGCCCAGGGGTCTCCCGAAACAGCAGACGGGTACCGGGAGGCCAGAAGGGCTGCAGCCTCAGCAGTCGCCGAAGCAAAAAGAGAAGGAGAAGGACTTTCGGTTGGCCTCAAAGAAGTTCTGGCAAACCGTTCGGCGACTCAGGAAGGGAAAGCAGGGCTTAGCTCAGGCTGTACTCAGTCGGGGAGGAGAACTGCTGACCCAGACTGAGGAAGTTGTCAGGCGATGGAAGGAACACTTTGAGGAACTCCTGAACCCGACCAACACATCCGAAGCCTCAGGGGAAGCCTCACCCATATCCTTGGCCGAAGTAGTCAAAGTAGTCAAAGTAGTCAAACAGCTCTTCGGTGGCAAGGCACCAGGTGTGGATGAGATTCGCCCTGAGATGCTGAAGGCTCTGGACATTGTGGGACTGTCGTGGCTGACACGCCTATTCAATGTCGCGTGGGGGTCGGGGACAGTACCTGTGGCGTGGCGGACCAGGGTAGTGGTCCCCATGCCGGGGCCGTTAGTACATGCCATTCGGTCCTTGTACAAACAAAGTGAGAGCTTTGTCCGTATTCTTGGCACAAAGTCAAGCACGTTCTCAGTGGGTGTTTGGCTCCGCCAAGGTTGCCCCTTGTCACCAATTCTGTTTGTGACTTTTATGGACAGAATCTCAAGGCGTAGCCGAGGTGAGGAGAGTGTCCGGTTTATGGACCTCAGAATTGCATCCCTGCTCTTTGCAGATGATGTAGTTCTGTTGGCTACATCAGACCGTGACCTCCAGCATGCACTGGGGCAGTTTGCAGCCAAGTGTGAAGTGGTTGGGATGAGAGTCAGCACCTCCAAGTCTGAGGCCATGGTTCTCTGCCGGAAAACGGTGGAGTGCTCCCTCCGGGTTGGGAGTAAGTTGCTGTCTCAAGCGAAGGAGTTCAAGTATCTCTGGGTCTTGTTCACGAGTGAGGGTAAAATGGAGCAGGAGTTGGACAGACGGATTGGTGCGGCTTCTGCAGTAATGCGGGTGCTGTACCGGTCCATTGTGGTGAAGAAGGAGCTGAACCGAAAGGCGAAGCTCTCAATGTACCGGTCCATCTTCCAAACCTCACCTATGGTCACAAGCTGTGGGTAGTGACCGAAAGAAGGAGATTGCGGATACAAGCGGCTGAAATGAGTTTCCTCCAGAGGGTGGCTGGGCTCAGCCTTAGAGATAAGGTGAGGAGCTCAGACATCCGGAGGGAGCTCGGAGTAGAGCCAGGAGTCAGCTGAGGTGGTTCGAGCATCTGACCAGGATGCCTCCCGGGCGCCTCCCTTTAGAGGTTTTCCGGGCATGTCCGACTGGGAGTAGAGCCTGGGGCAGACCCAGAACCCGCTGGAAGGATTATATATCTCATCTGGCCTGGGAACGCCTCGGGATCCCCCAGGAGGAGCTAGAAAGTGTTGCTGGGGAGAAGGGCACCTGGAGAGCCTTGCTTAGCCTGCTGCCTCTGCAACCTGACCCTGGATAAGCAGAAGCAAATGGATGGATGGATACAGTTAGGATCACCTTCAGATTAACTTTATAGATACAGTTAGGATCACCTTCAGATTAACTTTATAGATACAGGTAGGATCACCTTCAGATTAACTTTATAGATACAGTTAAGATCACCTTCAGATTAACTTTATAGATATAGAGTTCATGTAGAGATAAATGCATCAGTACCTGTCCTCTGCAGGTGTACATCACCATGGTGACCGTTGCCTGGAGACAGAATGTCCGTCGCTCACGGTATTGCAGAGACTTCACCTCCCTCTGAAGCTCCACCCCTTTCACTAAACATGGCTGCACTGTACACACACACACACACCTGGATCAGGGAAACACATGGCAACAACCTCTCAACATCTGCAGGACTAAGGAGTTGATCATGTTTCTCTCTCTCTCTCTCTCACACACACACACACACACCTCTCCTGTCCCTCATGTGTGTTTCCATGGAGACCGGAGGAGGAGGGTAGATGAAGTATCCACCAATCAGAGCCCTCCTCAAAACATCTTGGTCCGTCTGACTTTGCAGCCATTGGAGGAACCGACGGACTGGGCGGAGACTGCGGTACGGCATCTCTGAGTGGTGACCTTGACCTGTCAAGCAGCACAGCACTCAGGATGTGTGTGTATACCTGTGTAGTACACCTGTGTGTGTGTGTATGTGTGTGTCTACCTGTGCAGTACACCTGTGTGTGTATGCTGTTGGTCAGGTAACAACACCTGTCTCTGATCACCTTCAGCCGAGTGCAAACCACAACACACACTAGAGAGAGAAAGAGAGAGTACAGGGTGAAGCTCACCACAACTATTATTGATCTGGGGGTATAGACACACATTAAAACCTTAGGATATGTTCAGATATATTATTGATCTGGGGGTATAGACACACATTAAAACCTTAGGATATGTTCAGATTTATTATTGATCTGGGGGTATAGACACACATTAAAACCTCTTCGTTGGCTCCCCATTCATTTTGGAACATTGGAATGGAACATTTCACTGATCACTTTTACAGCACGTCTGGGTGTGACTCCATCGAGCTGCTAGGTCCTCACATGGGAACCTCCAGCTGAAATCTAAAGGTGGCCCTGCCTTTAGGACCCCTCGGCTTTGGAACGGCCTGCCTGAGGAGATGAGGCTGGCAGAATCACTGACTTCTTTTAAGTCTCTTCTTAAAACCCATTTTTACAGACTTGCTTTTGTGATTTCTATTGCCTTTATTCTTTTTTTCTTTTATTTCGTATCTGTTTGTATTGTCTCCTTGTTCCAACTGTATCTTATCTTTACCGTGATCTGCTCTTGCTTTTGTTTGGCCTTTATGTCGTTCTATTGTCTTGTTTGCTTTGTCTGTCAAAGACAAGTCTGTCTTTGTAAGTCTTTGTAAGTCTGTCTTTGTAAACTCTGTTTTTAAAGGTGCTTTAGGTGCTTTATTAAAGGTGCTATTCTTATAGAAACCTTAGCTTACGTTATGATGTATTATTGACCCTACACATGGACTTACAGGGGAACAGATTGTCCTGGACCTCCGGTTGGGATGTAGAGAAAAGCTTCACCATGATTGGCTGATCACTAGTTCCATCCTCCAATGAGAGCCATCGATACTGCAGTAACTCTGCCCCCTGGCCATCTGTTGGTCAACATACAGTCAATGCGTTACTTTGACATTTGGAAAATTGTTATGTTGTAAAAATGTAAACCGATGAATGTGTATGATCTATGATCCTGTATTCCCCATCTACCTGTGATCTCAATGTTCTGAAAATGATGTTATAAACGTGGGGCAGTGATTTGGTGCTCTCTATACTGTAGTTATTTGTATGGGTGACTGGCACTTAAAAACACTCGCAAGATATTCAAAAGAACTAAAAACATGTCCACTCTAAGAAGCAACAGTAGCTAACCCCCCTGTCTCCTCCTTCATGCCCCCAAACCGTCCCTGGAAGGAGGGGGTATGGGGGACAGCAGGGGCATCACTTAAGGTGCCGCTCTACAATAATGTCATCGACCTTTGATTTGAGATGGACTAAAGATTTAAAAGTGCCATTAACAGTTTCTTATGCGGCTGTACACAGTGTTTTAGGAGCGTTGGACAGGACCCCGTATCGCTTGGAGCAGATTGAGAGGTGGCCCCACTCGAGTCTCCAACCACAGACTACCACCAGGACGAAGAGCAGGGTGAGGGCCTGATGACCAGTTAAAAGCTATCATCACAACTACCAGGATCCAAAAATTGTGGCAAGTTGCAGTGTCAGGTAAAAACAAGTCCACGATCTAGATTAAAATCCACGTCCGATGACTAAAATAATGTATTTGTTTCAAAGATGTAGTTAAAAACGACCAAGATCTAAAAGGTGTCTACCTGTGATCTACATTCCATTCTCCGTGAAATGGCTGCCAAGCGATATATACTGTATATACATGTGTGTGTGTGTCTCTCTATGGTGACACTCACTGTTGTTTCTGATTCGCTCAGATCGTCCAACGAAGGTCACCAGGCCAATGACATCACACAGGTTACCATGGGAAACTTCCACAAGCTCCTCCCTGTGCAGGAAGTATTAGTAGTAGTAGTCGTGCATAACCTACACTGTCTGCTGTGTGTGTTACCTGCTGCAGAAGGTGTATGAGGGACTGGGAGGGCAGATCCCAGGAGGAACAGAGGATTCTGGGAGAAGACACAGCTGAGACGCAGGATTCCTGCTGTTCACACTGACCTCTAGAGAGACAGACAGGTGTTCACACTGACCTCTAGAGACAGACAGGTGTTCACACTGACCTCTAGAGAGACAGACAGGTGTTCACTCTGACCTCTAGAGACAGACAGGTGTTCACACTGACCTCTAGAGACAGACAGGTGTTCACACTGACCTCTAGAGAGACAGACAGGTGTTCACAATGACCTTGAGAGAGAGGCAGACAGGTAGAGAGGCAGACAGCGTGTGTACCTATGTCAGCCCGGTGTGTGTAGCACCTCTTGACTTTGTAGTGAGTCAATGCGAGCGTGAGGCCTGGTCTCAGGGTCCGGTACCAGTCCAGACACACCTGGTTCCACAGGACCACGCACACGCTGGCCGAGCGGTCGCACACCTCCAGCACCGCCTGCACACACACACGGCTGATGACTGGGGCCCTGTGGGTTTGTGTGTGTGCGTGTGTGTGTTACCTTATAAGGACAGTCACAATTCCTGTCTGGTTTTCCATAATACATCAGGTGACTCTTGTTGATGATGCGTACAACCAGGTGCCGTCTGACCATACCCACTGTCGGGCAACGACGTCGCAAGAAAAACTCTTCCCTGAGCTCACACACCGTCACCCTGGGAAACACAGCTATACACACACACACACACACACACTAGAATTTAGAATGGATTATCTGAGGTTGTAAGCACCTAGAAGTACCCATGTATCATGAAACCAGGATGGGACCCAGACCTAAGCCCTGTAGAACCCCAGATGAAACCAGGATGGAACCCAGACCTGAGCCGTGTGGAACCCCAGATGAAACCAGGATGGGACCCAGACCTGAGCTCTGCAGAATCCTCCCGACGTACCTTGTTCCATGCCCCCTGTGAGGGCGGGGCTTGTGTCTCTGCCAGGTGTGGGGGCAAGTCTTCGCCACATGGAGCCGCTGTAGTCTCTGTTGTTCCATAGTGGCAGGAAGCTGCTTCTATTGGCTAGCAGCGGGACCACACCCTCTAGAGCGAGCCAATAGACAACAGCTTGCTGGGTAAATAATGAGCATGTTTCTATTAGGTTGCTAATGAGAAGATAATTGTTTTCCTCTGGTTGTCATGGTAACCTGCTGGTGGGCCGTCCTCTGGAACCAAGCTGAACCATGGCAGCCGCTGCCTGTCTTCATCATCATCCTCATCCTCCTCCTCCTCCTCCTCCAACACACACACACTCACCAGTCTGAAACTACCCCCAACCCCCCCACACACACACACACACATGCTGGAGGTCAACATCCTACTAACCCAGCTAACAGCAACAGCATAGGTAGGTAGATGTTTACCTCTCCACCTGATTGGCTGAGCCCTGGTCCACTGGCCCCTCCCCCTGGCAGAGGGGCAGAGAGAAGGAGGCGTGGCTTAGCCTGGACCCCGCATGGAGGACGTTCCTCTCCACCAGTGTGTTGAGGACGGGGTCAAGAGTCACGCGCAGCCGGCAGTCTCCATCAGTTACCGTCAGGTCGTAGAGGTCGTCGCCTGGCAACAGCAGCACTGCCAGTCAAACACTTGCAGTAAACCAGTGGAGTGTCTGTGTGTGTGTGTGCACGCGCGTGTTTTTTAGATTCAACTTTATTGTCATTGCACAGAGTACATATACTAGTACAACGAAATGCAGTTAGCATCTAACCAGAAGTGCAAAGTGGTAGCAACAGTGTAACAGCGAACAGTAATAGTAGCATTATGAGCAGAATCTACAGAGAATGTACACATTCTACAAGGAATATGCTGAATCTGCGGAGTGCATACAGGTATGTCTACATAAATATATATATGGTGTATGTATTGGGGTATGTACAGTATGGACAGAAGTATACTCAGTAGTGCGTATACACTATATACGGGGAGCAGTGAAAGCGTCTGACGGGTCGGGGTCCGGAGTCAACGTGCAGATAATATACGGAATCTACAGTGCATATGAGAATATACAGTGTGCGCATCTCACCAGACAGGACCCCCTGGGGGAAGAGGACGGAGGAGGCGGAGTCTCGTCTGTATCGCTGGACCTGAAGAACCTGCAGCGTCTGCAGACACACGGCTGGCCAGCAGAGGGCGCCACGCTGCAGGATAGAGTTCGCTACCATATATCTCTAACAGTACATACATATCATAGCTTGTTTCTGACTCTATTCTCTCTCTCTGTGTGTGTGTGTGTGTGTGTGTGTGTGTGGAGACAATGGACAGACGATAGTGGAGAGACAGGACGATGGAGGAGAGACAGGACAATGGAGGATGATAGGAAACAGGGTTGTTTCATTTGGACACGTGACGTGTGAAGTCAGCAGGACGTCCTGACCTGGTCTGCTGTCCGGCGGCACCGGACCAGAGTCCTCCGCAACACGCAGCTGCTCCGTGACGGCCTCATATCGGTCCACAATAAAAACCCGCTGCATGCTGGGAGGAGGCGCTCTGCCGCCCTCTAGCGGGGCTCTACAGAAGTGCTCTACAGAGACCCGAGAAGTGTGTGGTTACTCCGGAGCACAGCCAGAGGGCGGCAGAGCGCCTCCTCCCAGCATGGAGCGGGTTGTTATTGTGGACATCCATGGGCTTAATAAAGTACTTTTAGTCGTCATTTAGCATCCAAGTCTTCATATATTAAGTGCAGGGGAAGGGAATTGTGCCCCCACCCAATAAACACACGCTTTATTTTTGAAGAGGTTTATTTGAGCATCTCAGGGCCTTCATTGTTTTAAATATACAGTCATGTTCTATAAATACACACAGTCCACTCCTAAAGACGTCTGCAGCAGAATCAACAAGACAAACAGCTGCATTTTTCCTCAATGTGGGTCTCGTTGGTCATGGTTCTCCAAGGTTCCAGCCGTCTCCAGGTGGGTCCAGCCGCTTCTAGGAGGATTCCAGGCGGTCATGGTTTTGGGCCTTGAAGTGTTCAGAGTTCTGGAACTCCAGGTAGAGTGTGAATAACACATGGAGGGACTGGATGCGGTTCTTGTAGACGGGGATGTCCAACAGCCCACAGATGATGTCTACATACTGAGCCAGGTCACAGTCCAGCTCGGCGCTGGGCAGCACCACGCTGGCCAGGAGCTCCTCCACCTCGGCCGGCCACTCCTGCATCAGGGCCTCCACGTCGGGCATGGGCCGAGCATAGTGGACGCTGGCCGCAGCCTTGCAGCGATGCAGCTCTGAGATGCTCTCCATCCAGCTGTCCAGAACTTTCGGCTCCTGCTGGGGGCTGCAGATACTGGTCACCTTCTTGACCTGCAGCAATAGCAAGGAAACTTCAATCCGTGAATTCATCAAATCCTACTTTCATCTGGAAGATGGCGACCAATAAAGGAGTGTACTACTATACAGATTTGGGATGAGCTTTTCAATCTTTGTACTACTACAGGTGTATTACCTTGGTGGTGTGGTGTTGCTTGGTCTACAGGTGTACTGAAACAAGTGTACTACAGGTGTACTACTACTACAGGTGTATTACCTCGGTGGTGTGGTGTTGCTTGGTCTACAGGTGTACTGATACAAGTGTACTACAGGTGTACTACTACTACAGGTGCGGTACCTCAGTGGTGTGGTGTTGCTTGTTCTCCTCTGACAGCCAAAGCGACAGCACCCTTGGGTCCGATTGCTTGACGCAGGGTTCGTCCAACAGCAGCAGACCGAGGTCATCGGGCTTACTGTCGGGACGAGGCACCTAGGGATCGCAGAAGGTAGTGTTCATATAGGTACCCTCAGGAAGGAGTCTAGGTGCTAGTGTAGGTACCCTCAGGAAGGAGTCTAGATGCTAGTGTAGGTACCCTCAGGAAGGAGTCTAGGTGCTAGTGTAGGTACCCTCAGGAAGGAGTCTAGGTGCTAGTGTAGGTACCCTCAGGAAGGAGTCTAGGTGCTAGTGTAGGTACCCTCAAGAAGGAGTCTAGGTGCTAGTGTAGGTACAGTCAGGAAGGAGTCTAGACGCTAGTGTA
>OMOU01090022.1:0-12500 GCA_900312585.1 Malacocephalus occidentalis
AACATGAAACACGGATATATGGCCTATTATAAGTTACCCTTCTGGCGCCGTCACTGGCGGCTGCCTGCCAGAGATGCTCTTAATTAACGGACGGACAACCCCCGTCTTTTATTGTCGCAGTTAACACCATGCATGTACACCCGTGCACACCCGTCCTCCGCTTTTAACCCATCCATGGCCATCTTCCTCCGCGGTCAGGCCAGGAGCGGTGGGCAGCTAGTGCAGCACCTGGGGACCACCTCGATCCAACCGCCGCTGGTCAGGCGACGGTCTTCTTCCATGTTTTTAGAGGGGTTATATATACAATGTATATATATGGAGGAACCCCAGGGAGCACGGGGAGAACATGGAAACTCCACACAGAAAGGGCCGTTCACGAGATCCCAGCACTGAAGACATGGGGTGAACCAACCATGTCCCAGGCGGGAATCGATCCCAGGACCTTCTAGCTGTGAGGCGACAGCACTACGACTGTGCCACCGTGCCCCCTGTGTTTGTTCCATTTTTGTCCAAAAAATGATAATCCATTTTGAGTACTGCGTCATTGTCGCAGTAGCAGCGACAATGATGTCTTCCTTCTTTTGCTGAGAAAGAAAAAAAGAATGGCCCAGTTCCATTGGCTGATCCAGGAGCTACGCCTGTATTACAGTCACTTCAGGCAGTATTTCCGAATGACCATGGAATAACAATAATAATAATACTAAACAAAGACAATGGATCCACAGTTAAGGTGGACGAAATTCCATGCTCAGTGTGAAACGGCTTTGCGTCAGCCACCAGCACACGCACTCAGAAGAATGCTAGCATGTTAGCTGGGAACCATCTGCTCCATGTCATTGTGTGCTGGTGGCTGACTTAACCTGTGGTGCACTGATTAGCCAATGCACCACAAGTGTGCAGGCGCGCCCCCCCTTCCCCTGACGTTAACTGGGTCAGGTGAGGCCAATTATGACAGCCAGCCACCAGACACACACTCCCACAATAGTTTAGTTATTTTTTTTACTACTTTTAGCATTTTACTTCCAATTGTTGTTAAGTCATGACGCAACTATGTTATGAACATAAACAACCTGCCTGCCATAAATAAATGTTGTCCTCAAGGTATGCAATGGATGTAATGATAGCCACATGGTCTTGGTCTAAACGTACAGGCCCTCTGGATGGTTAACGCTCACTCCTATGCTCTCAGAAAAACTGTGCGTCGACTGCAGATGCTCATCGCTATGAAAACCACACAAGCCCACTCGACCGGCACAAGACGCCTCACTCTGCACAGATATCTCTGCTTTCTGTATGCTATGCTCCTCTGTACCCTCCGCACATTGTGGACCATGATTTATTGAGATGGTGGAGGACTGGACAGGGTGGTGGTGGTGGTGACAGGAAAGCCCTCATTATAGCCGGCCTGTTACATAACCCTTCATCATTTCAGTGTTTGGCTGAAAGTGCAACACAAGGAAGAAACAATGTCTGCGCTCAGATTGAGGAGTCCACTCGGATCCCCAGGCAGAGGCAGACAGACACACAGACGTATTCGGCTGAGGTTCCCCCCAGCTGTGCCGGCTGTAGCTCAAATAAACTCGACCTCGAGACAGAGTATCAGTGTGAGCAAGTTCAGAGGGCGATGTTTATGTCACACTCGGAGGAAGAGAGAGAGGAGAGAGTTTGCGAGCTACGAGCGAATGTTGTTCTGAGTATCGGGAGAGGTATGTGGCAACACAGCTGATGCCTTGAAGGCATGTGGCGTCGTCGACGATGGACATGCACACACATGCGCACGCACGTGTGCAGACATGGTGAAACTTGTTCAACTGAACGTTTGCTCCGGTTGTTTTTCCTTGAACGAAAACCTTTGAAGCTTCAAAACAAACTCTGCTGTGTCTCGCGTTTTGATCAGTGTTTTCAGCTTTTCATTTTCATCAAACAATGAAAACCTCAAAAAAACAACATTTCACTGCAACTCTGAAATCTTATCTGTCACAAACAGAAACAGCATTCTGGTTGGTATGTGCCAAGGTCTGTGCAAAGACAAAAGCTAACCATATATGTGTCTGATAAAACAACAATAGCCCTTTCTCGTGCAAAAGCAATAAAACAATATTATTGCTTTTCCAACCGAAATTATTTAGCAGGTTGTTCTTGAGGGGAAAATTGGGGAGCAGGGATCCCACAAAGAAGAATTGCTTTTTATATAATAATGTTGGGTTTAGATAAGAAGAAGAAAGTAAACACACACTACCCATACAGAAACACACATTACACACACACACACACACACACATACAACACTACCTCGGTCACATAGATGAGTGGAATGGTACTCCCGTGCTTCTTCATCACTCACTCCTCTTCGTCACAGGTCAGAGTGGACAGCCATCAGCTCCTGGAGACCCCCCCCCCCCCCTCCACCTGCCCCTCCACACAGACACACACACATATACAGGAACACACACCAACAACTCCTGTGTCCGTCTTCGCTGCAATGTCTCGGGAGTACGACTTGCATCATGGGGGAGGAGTGTCTGTGTCTATATGGATGGGCGTGTGTGTGTGTGTGTGTGTAAGAGGTCCACTTCTGTTGCAAAAACCTCCTTGCTTCCTTCCTTCCTTGTTGCGAAGCTAAACACATTCAACCCAAAGCAGCAGACCCTTGTAAACCCTTGATACCCCACTCCCCCCACCGCACTCCACACACTCAAACTCCTCCCGACATTCCACAACATAAACCACCCCCCCCGCCATATTTTCTGTACAGTGTGTGTCTTGCTAAGCTAGTCTGTTCTATTCTGCTCTGTTTCACTATGCTATGAATGTTCGGTTCTTATACGGGAAGTGTGTGTTCGTGTGTACATTTGTGCGTCCATGTGTATGAGACACATAAAGGAGCCAAGGAGACCACACTGTACTGTATTGTACTGTACTATATAAGGAGCTCGGCAGCCTGAGGTTAAGGTTGCCTGCTGATGTTTCTTCCCAGACTTGCAGACTCAAACCCTGGGACAGTGGGCGGATTGAACCCGTAATTCTGAAATTACTGCAAATCTGCAGTGGCCAGATAACAGCCTGCGTGTGTGTGTGTGTGTGCATGCGTGCGTGTATGTGCATGTCCTCTCTGCTCTCCTCACTACCCTCCCACATGGGCTGAAAACTAGCATACACACACGCATACACAGACACGTGCGGTGTGCTGGTGGGCTGCTTGCTTGCTCTGCAATGACATTTTTTTTAAGAGAGCCACTTCGGCACAGAAAATAGCCTGTGGGTAAATTCATGTGTGGCAGCACATGGTGGTGGTGGGGGGCTACAGGTCTGGAGAGAACAAAAGGCAAGTCAGACACTGCCAACTGAGTCACTCTACAGCACTCCCCACTTAAGAAATACCTTTCTCAGGCTGTCAGTCATCCATTGAAGGTGTACATGGTTTCAACAAAGGGGATAAGGAAGTGAAGTGATGAGGGGGGATGTGAAATGTAGGTCGAAGTGAAGCATTGAGGGGATGCTAAGAAGACTAAACCATGGAATGTATTAATCTAAACACACTAACACACATGCATGAATGGTTGTCTGAACTGGGAAAGGTTTTGCGGTGTATGGACATCTGTCCTTTAGAATGCATAATAAATCAGAAGTTTACACATTGAGATGGTATACATAAACCTAGACCTAGACATAGACATAGATATCGATAGCTGAGAGAGACCTGTGTAGATAATGTGGTATAGCAACCTGGTACCTGGTAAGGGCAGAATCTGAATGGATTGAGAGCTACAGTATGCAGGTGTCTGAAAGGTGCAAATGCATGTACTGTATGTATACTTATAGTTTAGGCTAATGTTAGTTATTTTACATGTTTGTTTATTTGTTGGTTTTTTGTATTTTTGTAATTTATTTATTCGGGGAGTCGTATTGTTCCGTTTAGGCATTTTGAGTGCACTCGCTTATAATTTACATACTGTATGAAGTAGGCTACTACTTTTGCACTTTTGGTTAGATGCTAACTGCATTTAGTTGGAGGAGTATGCATACTCTGTGCAATGACAATAAAGTAGAATCTAATCTATCTTCCTTTTTTTTGTATCATACTTCTGTGTCTTGCTGTTATGAGAGTATATGTCTGTTGTGTAATGTTTTTTTTGTGTCATTAATTTGTTCCTGTTGAGGTAAACCGCAGTGATCTTTTGGACAACAACAGGCCTACTTCATACAGTATGTAAATGATAAGCCAGTGCACTCAAAATACCGAAAAGGAACAACAGACTCCGCTAATACATTCAGATAAGTGTAAAGCTGCTGTGACATTTTCACATGAAAATACACGTTGGCCCAGGGCTGGGCTGGAGCCAGACTATTTGGCACAACAAGACGTCTCCATAACAAGCATTTCTCTGCTCCCGGGATGGCATCGCTGGGAAGATCGGGCTGCGTCAGCACTATGCAAATGATATGGCGGGGACTATGGTCACACCATTGTGTGGGGTCACACACATTTACTAAAATATTGCAATAAAAAATAGATATATTTTACCTGGCCTGCTGTGTTGTATACAGTAAAATGGTAAATGGATTGCATTTATATTGCGCTTTACAGTTGCCTCACATGCACCCACAGTTCAGTTGTAATGTACAGTATATTCTAAGAAAAACACTTCAAGCTCTCCTTCATAAATTGAAGGACCATTTACATCGTGAATTTGTCTTTCACTGGATTGAACACGCATTGGTTACTAAAAGGCACTTTCCAAATAACATAACAGTGCCCCCTCGTGGTCACAACATAAAAACACGTAAAAAGGCTGGGCAAAGCCTTTTTATTAAGGTAAAATGAAGATAGCAATTAATTACTTCTGGGAGTAACGTTGTTATCGTGGCCTACAATAAAAATCCTCTCATCTATTAGGTTCTGGAGATGCAAAACGACAAAAACATCAGACTGTTGTTCTACAGTCCAATGTAAGATATTACGGTTCTGGGGTGGACCTTTTAAAACCACCAATAAAGCCACAACTTCATCTCAAGGTCTTGCCCCTCAAAGCAACGCCAATCACATGACACAATGTCGTATATTAGATATTTTATTCAGGGAAAGAGAGGATGTATACACAAGCAGCAAGGTACATTTACATAAGTGTGCAGGGCTCACTGGGCGTTGGGGGGCAACCACTCGTGGATCTTCTTGGTGGTGGTGGAGAACGGGACGTACTGCTGGGAGGTGGCACTCACATTGAGCTGGTGCCTCTCGGTCAGGAACTTCTTCGGCTCGGGCGGGTGCGTAGTGGGCGGGTCGTCCGTCATAGAGTGGAGCCAGCGGTGCCTGGTGGGACAGAGTGATGTTGTGTGACGTTGTGTGACACATTCATTTTTAATCATTGCTTACTTCTGTGTTGAGGCACTGAAAGTCCAAAGAGAACGTCAGTTTCAATGAAAGGAGAGATGAGCTGGCTAAGATCGCTTCTTTGAGCAGTGTTAATCAGGAGTCCTGGATTGATAGTCATGTCCCTCCTCTCTGTACAACAGATAATTTATAGTTGATGATGATATAGTTGATGATGAACATGAGGTGTAATATTGTGTTATTATAATCTGTGCTGCACACTGTCTGAATGTGCCGTTTTTATAATTTTTTGTCCCCTCTATTTTACAAATAAATGTATACAAAAAATTCTGAATGGTATATTGTTTGTAAATATGTTAAAATGCTGAAAAAGCAGTAAAATAAAATTAGGTATTATTAATTAATTAATAAATAAAAGTGAATAATAAAAAATACACAAAATCATTGCTTACTTCTCCTCTGCCATACAATAATTAACATCCAGCACACAATTAGGCTCAATAGGAATCCTGTCAAGTACTGAAAAAACAAGCAAACGTTGCTCTACCATGTCCCAACTCTCCTCTGTTCTGGCACCACAGTGATGGACTTAACTACTACTTCTTCCATTAGCCTCGCAACTAGGAATGCATGAAACTGGCTCTATTCCAGGGGTGTCGAACATGTGGCCCGGGGGCCAGATGCGGCCCACGGGCCAGATGCGGCCCACAAGCTGATCCAATCCGGCCCAGGAGGCAATTTGATAAACCGGATTGATTTCTTCTTTCTTATGCATTTGTTCACGTTATCCACAAACACGCACAGCCTTTTTCGGTTGTAGTTATGACAAATCCCCACTAAGCTGCACGAGATTGGCGAGCAATGAAACAAGTTTCCCTCCATATCTCAGACTCGTGTGTATTCCGCATTTCACTAGTAGCATTATTAAGCTAATGAAACGTTGGGAGGAGGTGTTGGAGCTGTTTAACGGACACAGAGTACATCTTAAATCATATCATGTAGTGCTTTTTAGTCCGGCCCCCGCTAAGTAGCATTCAGTCTGTTACGGCCCTCCACCTCAAATGAGTTTGACGCCCCTGCTCTATTCCTATCTTTATGTACCACAGCGCCATATTGATGTCTGCTTCATCAAATGTACTCCTTGTAAGTCGCTTTGGATAAAAGTGTCTGCCAAATGCCCTACATGTAAATGTAAGATCAGTTTTTTCGATGCCGTTTAGCCCTAAACTAGACATGCATCATAAAAGAATAGGATTTATACCATAGACATAATGTAAACATGACATCAAAGGCCAGGTCATACCATTCAGCGGGCACCATGCTACCATCCACGTCCCACATGGTATTCTTGCCATTCATCTCTGTGGTGTAGAGGACCCAGCGATGCCGCCCTGCAAGACAGACAACCAGCAGCACACCGACTGAGCAGATCTGACCGCCTTTACAGTTTTACTGTCGTTTAGCTACCATCCAAAGTGCCCAACAGTGAATTCAGTGATTGTGGAGCAGGGTGGGCCATCTTGATCGCGACAACATAATGAGCACATAATGAGCATTGTGAGCTCTGTTCACAGTTGCACAGGTCAATGCTCCAAGTAGACATGGCAATTTTTTTGTGTCGACGATTAATCACATTGTGGGTGGATCAGATGACTACCATCGGTATAACAACAATAATGATTCTAGCTTCATATGCGTACATTTAAGAATGAATACGAGTTATCCTCTTTTCATAGCCGGTACAGCAGAAACATAGATAACGTCGAGATACAGATATACTCATGACAGATAACCACATTTACATCAATAACCCAGTACACATATACACAAATTACGCACATTATACCCAAGCACACAAACACCAAAAGTCTGGACCTATACAAAGGTTTTGTATGTAAAACGAGATGATCCGATGCATCAATACAATTCGTTTATTAATTGTAGCTTAACTGAGAACATGCAATCATCAAAGTGGTAACACAACATGTGAAATGTGGCGTTACCAAAGAAGTGCTTAGAGTCTTCAAAGTATTTGTTTCCGTATTTATCGACCCCGACGAGTTGTCCGACTTTCACATCATTAGTTCTGCCAAAGAGAAGAAAAACGTTGAAATTGTTACTGCGATTAATCCACAGTGTCGAACAGTCTGACCCAATACATGAAAACAAAGCGTTCGCTTGTATTTTGGCAACTACCATCAACGGGGTTAGTTTGTATTCAATAACAAACCAACTCAACCAACTTACCATTTATTTATTCATTTTTATATGGGACTTTTGCTACAATTAATTCCAAAAAATGTACTTGTACCTTTTGGTTGTTTAGCTAGTGAGATGGATCTGGATATCTTGAGAACGAGTTAGGGCTATCCCCAATATGTTAAGGCAATCTGGCCAAGATTTTGATAACCTTGATAACGAATTGATAAAGACTAGATACGAAGATAAATATAACAAACCTGAAAAACTGAACGAAAAACCCACGGACACCACCATGACCTCGAAGCTGTCCCAAAGCCCTTCGGGCGACGTTCACATACTCCGCCATATTTAGACGGAACTATTTCGGGGACGGACTGTTCCATATGTAAACATGTCCGTGTTAAAATACAATCCCACAGACTTCCGACAAAGTGAGATACTGAGCTTGTAGTAGGCTACAAGTTAACTCAACATTTCCACAATTTAAATTATGAAATATGCAAGTATGGATCGTTCACTCTAATTCCGGAAGTAAGATACAATCCTAGGACTTGATGACACTGGGAGCTTAGCCCAGACCTCGGTCGTGGTCCGGGGGGATCTTCCCCTGGGGAGTTTTTTTGTATTTTTTTTAATGCTTTCAGTTTTTCAGTTTTTTTTAATGCACTCTGGCACCATACATTCAGTACATATATACATAACAAATATTTTGTTTGCTTTCCAGATGAATTATGAAATATGATTGGACACCCAGGCCTAACAACGCCGATGGTTCACTGGAAGGGCACCCGAGAGGGGACTTTATCACGTTTTCTCCACTGGAAGGGCACCCTATCACATTGTCTTGCATCTACATGTTTTTTGAGGGTAGCCTACAGTACTTTATCATGTTTTATCGACCATTGGGGCATTTTTCTTTTCAAACATGGGAGCATCGCTCGAGTACACTAGTGACGCCAACCACCAATTATGAGCGTATTTATTGTATTGCAAGCCTTCACTTTGCCAACACGCCTACATTATATGAATTCACATACATGTATTGAATTGAGCCTTTCAAAATAGTGAATGGCAAACATATTTGGTTGTCATATTTATATTGTACACAAACAAATTAATGAAATGACAATTTCATCAAATAACCATACATGTATTGTCCTAATAAAACCCAGATAACCACAGGCTTACTTCTAATTCTAAATAGATGAGGTAAAAACATTTAGTACAAATGTTCTGCAGTTTCGGAAAGTGACCTCAGACAAAACATACACAAAAAACACGCCCTTAATCACACTGAAACATAGAAAATGTAATGTGAACGTCAGAATTCTATTCAACAAACACAAAAAGCACAACATTTCAATTAATTGATAACCGGCTTCGTTTTAACGATCGTAACCACTTCGCGCCAGTTTATTACATTTTTTTCTTAATATTTATGTGACTCAGGACCATGATCACATGGTATGGACCACAAACAAAACATAATAATACCAAAAACAACAGCTAAAGTACAACAAATAGTGCTTACACAGTGGAGGACATTCTTCCAAAAAGGCACCTCGTTTACAAATAACGTTCTGAACATATTGAACTTGCTTCGTTGCAACTTGCCTCGGCAACGCGTCCAGTAGCTCTGAGCACGTCCTCCTCCTGCGTGCAGCACGTGTCCCAACATGTAGCTCACAGGATCCCCGGGGGGTAATAAACAGGACCCGGGGGGACGTCATTAAGGGGACCACCCGCAGCTGACAGGGGCTCCCCCAGGTGGTGTCTTTTTGTCTTCTTTTTTTTGCTCACGCCCACTTTTGTCTTGTCTCTGTGTTTTGTAGCAAAACAACGAAAAACAGTAAGACTTGTAAGACCTGCGATTTCTAGTATCTTTCGTTTAAAACAAACATTGTCAATCAGATCACTGGTTGACTTCTTCGTATAAAATGGTTTCTTTGTTGAAACCATCTAATCTTTATTATTTGTGATTGCCAAGTTTGAATGTGTGTTTGTGTGTATTAGAGATGGGGGGTTAGAAGAGGAAGTTAGATAGAATTGGTCCCCTTCTCAAACGCACATGCTTATCTCCATCATGCGCGCGCACACACACACACACACACACACACACACATGTACCTTGTGATTCCTACTGGATTCCATCCCTCCACAGTGGTCTATGTAAAGATGAGATATCCCTCTCACAGTCTGGGCAGAATAGAGCATTAATTAACACACACACACACAAACACACACACACCGATTTCAAAATTCGCTAAGTAACTCTGTCACACACACTTCTCATGTAGTTTTTAAAAATGATCAAAATTATCCACACACACAGTACAGTGATTATCACCCTGAAATGTTTTTCTCTCCCATGCTCCCTAGACCCCAGAGACACAACAGGAAATTGCATGGAAATTGCATGTGTGGAGGGGCGGTAGATGGGCGTGCGAGTGAAATTGCACGTACGCAGGTCTTGTACATGCCACCGGTGGCATGGCACATGCTTTAGAAAGAGTTTGACGAGGTGTCTTTGACAAAAGACCTGAAAGAATTGTTTACATTTTTATCTTTTTCTTTTTTAAATGAGGACGCAGTTGGGAAAGACTTCAGAAACTTGACCTGGAATCATTTTCAATATTTGAAAAAAAAGAAAAAAATACATTCAAGAGTAAAAAAAGGGGCATTGATTAGTCAATGCCTACAGGTGTGTAGCCTCAGCCAACCCCAGACCCCAGGTTCAGGTGAGGCTGCTTAAACGAGCCATTAACCACACACACTGCATTGTGCATTATATATACTGTATATCTATATATATATATAGATATACATCTAGGAATACCAGATTCCTGTTAGTCACCACTATCAACTAGCGATATAGCAGCCTACATGCAAATAGATTAGAAATGAAAGTATAGGACTGTAATCACATGGAGCGTATACTTTACACTCTAAAGAGCTCAAAACAACTTTGTTTTGATTTTGTGGTCAAGATTGGTTTTAGGGTATTGGGCAATCCCCCCTCCCAGCATTCATTTCTAATTAATATAAATGTATATTGTATATGTATATTAATTCACTTGGTTTAGTTTGTCTTTGTCTTAGTTTGTCTTTTGTCTTAGTTTGTCTTTTGTCTTAGTTTGTCTTTACTGTCTTAGTTTGTCTTTACTGTCTTAGTTTGTCTATTCATTCACTATTTCACCTGGGCCTGAGAGGCATGTAATTTCATCTGTGCTGTATGTCAATATAGCACATTTGACAAATAAAAGAACTTTGACTTGACTTTGACTAAATTACATTAAACGACAATGAGATAATCTCATCAAAACACAAAACTGAAAGTGAAACTGGGGTAAGTGTAGGACTGTGGGAAATGAGTACTGTGTGAGAGAGTCAGCGTGGGAAAAACTAGCTCCTTTGATACCCTCCTATATACCGTCAACCACTTTGTTGTTCACGATGTATCCTATATGGCGCTGGTCTCCCTGAAGAAGTCACGTTTATGTAGAGAAATCTTATATTAGAATTATGTGCAGTCTCAAAGCCAAAATCAACTTAAACAGGCGAACAATGGCGGGGTGTATGCGTCTGCGCGTGTGTGCGTGTGTGTGCGTGTTTTACCTCTTAGCGGCCCTATCTGGATTTGAGGAATGTTGCTTAGGTCAGTGGGCAGGCCAACATACACTCCACCATAGTTTCTGTACAACAGGCACACACACACACATCATTCATTTAGAATATAGAACGTACACAAGTATAAAACGGATCTCTGCAACTGTATGTAAATAAACAAATACAAAATAACAAAAAATCACTCACTTCCGTTTGTCCTCACCCTCGTCAAGAACGTTTTCTACTCTGTTGGTGTGCACACACGCACACACATGCACACATGCACACACGCACACACGCACACACGCACACACGCACACACACACACACATGACTTGAACTGTACTGAAGCCCTGAGGTCTAAAAAGGCATCACTCAGTTTTAATTGGCTGCAGCACATCAGAGAAAGGTCAAACTAAATAGACACACTTCAACATCAAAATGGTCCGTGTGTGTGTGTGTCCCTATCAATGTGTACACAGAGATATTTCTACCACGCTGATGAGGACTACAGGGTTAAAGCGTTAAAAATAACCGTTACTTACGCATTTTGCTTCGCCGATTCGGAACCGTCTGCATCAACAAACAAACAAACCAAAAACAAACAATATTAATATAACATTGTTTGGCATTTTTCACCTTTGTCTTTTGTAATTCTGTGTCCGATTCAGATACATTTTGTATTTTATTTCATTTGTTTTTATGACAATAACATAATCCATAATTACAAATGGTTTAATAAGAGGAATACAACGAGACGGTTGCTGTTTTCAGGATCCCTGCCGGAGGTGACACACATCCATAGAGGCAGGGACACAACACTGTTAGGCAACACAACACGCAAACAGGTTTTTTGACATTCAGCGATTTGCCCTTTCGAACAACATCAAAGCCCCTCGAGGGAATACAGCCCATTGCAGAAATAGATTTTTTTTAAATGACAAATTGGTACAACAGACGTGAAGCAATGTATGAAAAGTGTAAATGTCTGATTGGAAAATGAGAGAATGGTTGTTTATATTGACTCCTGATCAGTCAAGACAGATTCTTTGAAGTTGGAGCCACTTTCCAGCGATCCATTCGTGGCCGAAGACCACAGTACATGCTATTTGCTAATGTGAATTAAGGGTTGAATGTCTGAAAAACGATTGCATTGGCAGTTTAAGGTGCTTGCACACCTGGCTCAACAGTGGTGTTGGTTTGGTATTTTGCTGAGGACGTGTGCAAGCACCTTTTCAAACGCTTAAAGGTGAGGTGAGCCACAGGAGACTTTTTTTTTTTTCAGACGAGTAACGGTGTATTCTCAATCTATTGTAGCATAGTTCCAGCTACAATGCCACAAAAGTGGCTTTAGTTTGGG
>OMOU01090024.1:0-11791 GCA_900312585.1 Malacocephalus occidentalis
GGGCAGCAGCTGCAGCAGCAGTGGTGGTGCCCAGAGTGAGGTCATGTCTCCAGGGTGCGAGAGTTGGCCTCCTATGGAGAATCAATACAAGGTGGACTCCTCTCTACCCACTAGCGGGGTGGGGGGGGCACCTGCTAAACCTGATGGAAGCCAATTAGTGCCGTCTCTGTGCACACACACACACATGCATTAAGGTGATGCAGGGCATGCGTATACGTTCCTCCTACATATTTATTTTGGCATCTGGTACACACACATGCACATATACATGCACACACACACACACACACAGAGGAAACACACATGTGACACATGACCAGACATCTGCAGTAACACTGTGGGGAAATTAGCTGATAGCACGTCTCTGGGTGCCTGGCTCAGAGGAACTCCCATCAATAAGGGGTGTGTGGCTGTACTGCTATGTAGTGGAGGAAGAGCTTATTATGCCTGCCTGCACTAGAGCAGCTCACTGTGTGAAACCCTGCCAGGCGGAGGATAGAGGGGCCCTTAAAGACCGGCGTGAATCGTGAGAACCCTGTAAGGACTCCAAGAACCCTGCATGTCACCGACGGGTCCTTTTGATGTGAACGCGTGGTTCCACCCTGAGCCGTATTGTTGCCGCGCTGTCGGATGACGTCCTCTCCAGACACAGGAGACGACTAAAGAAAATCTGAATTAATTACTAAACACCGGCTCGCATGAGGGAGCCTGTTGCCATTGGATACACCGAGGAAGGTTTGCTTTTCGGGTACACTATGCTACATTAGAGAGATTTATTAAGTGAGAGAGAGAGAGAGAGAGAGAGAGAGAGAGAGAGAGAGAGAGAGACATCAGACCAAAGATGGTGGAGATCTATAAAATGGACATTCTGTAAATGGAGGTCCCAGATTGTACCCAAAGCTACCGTTGCCAGGAAGACCCAAAAAAAAACTACAACATTATCGCACAAGGATAATACTTTTTTATTACCCTTCCAGGAAATCTTGTGGCGTTGTATTGCCGTTTTAAATCTTTCACATTATGCTTGCGCTATTCATGGACACAAAAAGCAAATAAAAAGAGACAATTTACAACCAAACAAAACAGCATTAGTGTGGCTGTTCCTCAATGCAAATGGTGGATGCATGGCTAAAATATGCAAATCTGGAAGAATCTCATTAGACCCGGGTAGAGTTTATACCGCTGCTGTTGCATATAGGGTGTTGCAAACGTGTGAATTGTGGTCTGCTTTGTCACTCTGTACTGGCACTTAAGTGGAATCCCTTTATAATAATAACATCAATAATATTAGTGACATGTTAGCCAGCAGTGATGTTAGGAAGCATGTGAATCTCAAGCAGCCTCTGAAGTAGTTTACCACGGAGCTGTCAGCTCCCAGCATCTCATTATGGAGGAGTGACTCATAAGTGCTGCTCAAGATACAGGTTCTGCATTTACACGCCTGGAAACATGAACGGCAAAGGAGAGATAAGAGACAGACAAATTCAGGTGTCTTTTTTCTCCCCATTTCCAGTGCTTCACAAATAAAGCCTGAAGGTTTTCACCATTATTCGTATTCTCTTTTTTGGATCAGTTTGTGTGAATAAAACCACGCAGAACGACACCGTGGCTTCTTGGGATACTCACACAAACCGGCAGAAACCGGCAGAAATCAAAAGAGCGGCTGCATTATTTAACAACGCAATTTGTTAAAATGTGGAGCTCCTACCGTCTCATGAAGCCCTTATATATATTCCTCACCGCCAGTCAGAAATCTTCTTTGAAGATATCAAATGTAACCATTTAAAAAGGAGATACCTAATACCTAAAACGTGAACGACTACTCCTTTAAAGTGTTGAGTTAAATCTCCAGAAGTGGGGCAGCTCTTTCATGTGCGATTATTATGACTCCCGAGCAAAGAAAGTGACGGAGAAAGTGACGACGAGACGGGAGACGGTGCAGAAGAAACGCCACGGAGCACAGACCGAGAGAGAGCGCGAAAGAGCAGGAGAGCAGAAGACGACCTTGAACTGTCATAGGCACTTAGTTGTGGTCAGACAGGAGCCAGGGCAGATCCCACACACTCCTGGCAGAAGCACCGGCATCCAGGCTCGAAACACAGCCTCTGCTGCTACTGTACACGGGTCAGCGACAGGACAACGTTCCCTTACACACGGGGAGACAGAGTGAGTGTGTGTGTGTGTGTGTCTGTGTGTGTAAGTGTGTGGGTGAGGTCGTGTGTGTGTAGTGGTGGGGGGCACTGTGAGGAATCAAGGAAAGGAGGGATGAATGAGCAAAGGAAGGACAGAGAGAGAGAGCGAGAGAGCGGGCAGGGGGGGGAGAGAAGGGATCAAGGAGGGAAGGGGGTATATAATATCCTATATACTGCTGCTGAATGCAGTCCGAGCGCTATAGAACTGCAATCAAAGCCACACACACACACACACACACGCTTTGCCTGAGATCTGTGGAGCCCGAGCTTATTGGCTACCTCAGCATTGCAGCACAAGGAGACACTGTCACTGGATATTACCACGTGGACCACTGGATCCACCTCCCAACATCTGACGAGAGAGGCACTGCCCTGCATGCCCAAAGGACAGACGTGCTTCCTGTGTGTGTGTGTTGTGTGTCTGTGTGTGTCTGTGTGTGTCTGTGTGTGGTGCATGCAGCATTTCACTGTTGGAGGAGACATACGCATTAAATATGAATAGCTGCCTCAGTAATACACGGAGGCTCTCAAAGATCTTGGGCACCAAATACGAAGTGTGACCTGAGCCTGTAAGGATCTCCACCGATCTTCGGAACATTTTTGTTCGGTGGCTTCGCTTCCCTTCATTTTTCAAATGAGTCAGGATTTCCTTTGGAATACTTTCTGTGTATATTATCTGCTAATATCAAGATGCTGATTTCAACCGTTGTGTGGATTATAAGACATCGTTTTCAACACCTTTTCAGGTCGGCCTGCACTACTACAATAAATGGCTATGCTGAACAAAACCCCTCCCATGTAACACATTATGGAGGTGCTCCCAGAAGATAGTCTGCTATATGGGTTACAGACAAAAATAGCATTTTCAAGATTTTAACTTTCTTCATGTGTCCTTGAAAGGCGCAAGTTGTTGGTAAGAGCGGCGCTCCTCCACACACGACACAACGCACGACCGCACTGTATTTTGCACTTCAAGGTGGCCGACTAAGCCGCGGTTTCTTCCACGTCCAGCTCCAGGTGAGCGTTGGACTGACCGGGACTCCCCGCCCGGGTCACCAGGTTTATGGAGCCGTAGAGTTTGGTGGAGCGCTTGGTGTACGCCAGAGCCTTCCTCCGGTACGACTCGCCCTTCCACATGGAGATCATGAGAAGGACGGAGAGCACCACGCCGCCCAGCGTCAGCAGGCACAGCCCTGCGATCACGCAGCGGTCCAGGTGGGCTCCCACCCGCGCGCCCTCCATCTCCAGCCTCTCCATCTCCCGGGCGGAGACGCTCTCCCGGTCGTCGTGGGCCACGTCGCGCGGCACCGCATACGATATGATGACCAGCGAGATCCCCGTGACCAGGAAGGCGACCGCGCAGATGAAGCCCTGGTCCAACGAGGTCTCGATGCTGTCCCCGAACGACAGGTCCTCCATGGACAGTTCCGGCAACGATTCGCCGGCGCCTCCGCCGTTGTTGTTGTCGGCGGCGGCGGCCTTGTGGTGGAGGCCTTTGGTGGTGTCCGGGCTCGCCAGCCGCAGGTTCACGTTCTCGTCGACGTACGTGAATGACGTCTCCAGCTCCTCGTCGCAGCAGACGGCCGCTTTCTCTTCCGGCGCCGTCAGGTGCCCGAGTCTGACCTCTCCGCCTCCGCCCCCGCCAGCACCTCCTCGGCGCGGTGCGCCGGAGTTACACCGGCACCCCCCGTGGCAGCGTGGGCGGGTCTGGGACTCTGCGCCGCAATAGCAGCTGCACTCCTCGGACGCCAGGACTCCCCCCGCCGAGCGGTCCGCCGGGGAGCTGCGCATGTGCAGCGCACCGAGGAGCCAGGCAAGGACATTTGGTCGCAGCCGCTCCTCATCCTCAGAGAGTCGCTCGTGAGACGCCATCGGGGCTGAGTCACCGTTAGCGGGTCCTCGGCAGCATCACCCACAAGCGTCCCTGGTGAGGCCAGAGCACAAGATAAGTTTTGCAGTTTAAATACGAGCCACTTTAAAGACATTACGGCCTCTTTTTCCTCGCTAAGTGTCTCCACATCGACTGATGGAGACTACATCCCCCGTGTGTCACACCGCGCGCACACACACACGCATACCACACACACACACGATAGTTTGTCAGATTGGTAATTGCGCTGACAGGACCTGATATCCATCCGATGTAGAGAACGACCCACGCGTGCGTAAACCCAGATTATTATTATTATTATTATTATAGTCTTCATCCTGCACGATCGATATTATAAAGCGCGCACATGATCCACATGCGTGTGGTCGCAAGTTGCACGCAAAGTGCAGTCACGTTTAAACGTGCGCCCACTGATGTTATTATTATTATTATTATTATTAAGTTATTATTATTGCTATTACACGTATGCATGCATGCATACGATTGATCATACCGGGCTCGTTTTCAACAACTATTAGAATTAGAATAATGATCAGGTGTCATGCATCTTAACTGACATGAATGATGGCGGTTAAAAAAGAAAGCGAGAAATACTTAGAGAGCAGCGACTTACTCTGTTCATTTCGTCCCCCTGCTTCGTCTTCTCCCGGTTCGATCCGACCATGACGTCCATCTAGCTGTACTCACCAGTGTTAGTTGAATCGAAGTGTGTGTGTGTGTGTGTGAAAGAGAGAGAGTGTGCGTGTGTGTATGTGTATGTGTGTGTGTGTGTGCAGCCCTATAATATACTGTATTTAGCAGCAGCAGCGGCAGCAGCAGCTCTTCCTCCGTCCCTCCCACGCAGCCTCTGATCCGCCTCGCTGCAGGAATCATGGGACTTGTAGTGCAGATTGCATTTTGCGCGCAACCTCTGACGAGGCAAGATGTAGTCCTGTAGTCCACGTTGCTCTACACTCAAGCTATTATATTAGACAGGACTCACGCACACACACACAGATGGATTTAAGTGCACCATCTGTGTGTCTGCATCTGTACGCATGGCCCAAATTCATAAAATGTCATTTCTTGTTGTTTGTGTGTGCAGCACCTTGCCTGGGTCCTCCAACTGTTGCTTTTCAGTATGCTATGTGTAAATATAGTGCTAGATATTATTCTGGATACTGTAGCCGACTACAGACATCGGCTTCGGCCAGAGCAATGTGCACATAAGACTAAGGATCAAGATTGCTCCATCTGTTGTTCTGCGGCCGAGTCATGAGCCACCAAAGCCGTCCTTTAATCTGCATTGTCTAATCTAGGGATCTGAAAGGTTGTCAGATCCGGAACGATCTCTCGGCAGATGGAGAGATTTCACGGCCGCTGCATGGGCCCGACTACCGTACCGTCAGGATCTGTGAACGGACGTCTAGACGAGACACGCTCATGGGACGTGGCGGTAGCCCACTTACAGTAAATACTTTATATCCAGGCGCACGCAGGGCGGGCGGTTCACACTTCTATTCCCGCCAAAGATCATTTTACACACTCATCTTACTCAGCACATGCACACGGCGGCCATAAAGTATGACCACCGGCGTGCTGGGCAGTAGAAGGGGCTCCCTGGCTGAGTAGATCTGGCCTGTTTCCCAACAGAATTCCATTGAACAGAGAGAGAGAGAGAGAGAGAGAGAGAGAGAGAGAGAGAGAGAGAGAGACACACACAGAGGGTGAGAGGGAGAGAGTGTGAGAGAGAGAGAGAGAGAGAGAGACTGGGAGACAGACACAGAGGGTGAGAGGGAGAGAGTGAGAGAGAGAGAGAGCGACAGACACAGAGGGTGAGAAGGAGAGAGAGAGAGCGAAGCAGGAAGATCCAACCACGTGAACCGAGCAACTCTTTCGTTGGAGCCAGATGCATCGAGCTGGTCCAATGCAGGGATGGTGGCAATAGTAAATGAGACTGCAGGAGTGAGACATGATGAATGACTCTGTGTGTGTGTGTGTGTGTGTGTCTGTGTGTGTGTGTGTGTGTCTGTGTGTGCGTGGGTGTGTCTGTGTGTGTGCCAGGCATAACAACAGCAGAATATGAAAATTATATTAGTGTGGCTGTTAATCCTCAAGCTGTGGTTACTGCCTTCAACTGAACTCCAGGGTAGAGAGAGAGTTTAGCGCGTGTGTCATAAACGCTTGGGCATACAACACAAAGGCTGTCCGATTGATCAATGCTATGCAGCCTACTGCCATGGTTACCAAATGCTACCTTGTGCTTCGAGTGCAGGAATCAGAGTTGCTTTTGTATTTCGGTCTCGCCTTGGCTGGCCAGCAATGCGCGTGGCTTTATGTTTTCCAACTCCTGCCAATCAGACTAAATAACAAAGTCCAACGCTCTTGCTCTCTTCTCTTGGCAAATCTGGTTGGAAGTAAAAGCAAAAGCATCTTCTCCTCTGAGCAACCCATTCCTTGCTCATTTCCGTTGATCTTTTAACTGGTCTATTTCGTACAAAATGGTTTCAATCGTTCCGTCCATTGCTACACTTGACTTGGGCGACGCCAATCTTCTGAAATACATTTTGTGTTCGTCATAAACGAAATGTCCCTCCGATTGGTCACATCATTTAATCAATTCTGGAAGATCCTTCCACGGACTGGAGACCGAACTGACCTGCAGAGGCCAACAGAATGTGAAGTCATCAGGTCAGCAGGGCCTCACAAGGCTACCTAAGTAGCTTTCCTGAGCCTCTTATCAGTGGAATAGGCTTCTGACTTTAAGCAGGAGGGCTAAGTGATGGCTGTTGATGGCTTTATGTCTAAAGCCATCCTACTTAATTGAGTCAGCTCTCGCTTATCTCGTCTCCACCGAGTGTCTCTCCCCATATCGCATCACAACGATAGATTAGCCTCAACAGTTAGCATGATATCAACTCTGCATCTGATTCGATCTGCCCCGCCCACACCGATTGGCTCATGGCTGTGGCATGTTGGCCAGCACGCCCATACGGGGCCAGTACCAAGCACTACATGGCTTTCTATTCTTGGACCTGGACCCCCTGTGGACGAGGTGACGTCCCTCAGGATCATTGGCATTCAGGTTTGTGATTGCCGTCTATCGAGCTGCCCGTTCCACCCCTTCGACTCGTGTCAAGACCAAGTCGCCCAATCACAGCTCAAGTGCCACCCCTGAAATGTGACTGACCTGCCCAAATACATCAGGCCCTCTTGCACGACAAAAGTGTCACAAGAGAGCCTAGAAATCGAGGCTAGTGCTATTCAAATTCTCATTAGCTCTGCACTGCTGTTGGGAATCAAGGTCTCCTGGTTCTTACTTCCTGTCTTCATATTGGCCTCTAGGTCTTTTCAAAGCATTCCTAATACAACTGAGACACCTGCACATGGATTAGGTCTGCGGAAGCAGTTCCATAATCCCCAGACCTCAAGGCTTTGGCTGCCTTTTATCTGTTTGATAAATGTAAGCTCATTGTCATTTATAGGACGACATTGCCCGGCATCTACAGCACTCTTCGTCTTCCTCGATGAAGGGATTTTTCTTTGTGTCTCTCTCCAACCATCACACCATGCTTCCCCCCCCCCCGTGAGGCCTACAGGGTCATGGGGTTACGGGGCTGTCAGAACCCATCTTATTGTCGACCGCCCCTGGAGTTCCCTGAAGAGACCGCCATTGTGGAAATGGGATGAATAAATAAAGACTTTGATGTGTGAAAATGTGAGAAGAAGTGAGAAGTGAGAAGGAGAGAGAGAGACGCACAGAAATAAAGAGTGTATATATGCTGTCGGGGAATAAAACACATTTACCACAGTTCACGGCGAATACAGAACTAGGTGGTACCATGTCTAGACAAAATGTCATTCATTCCTTGGATGAGTCTGCTCTCTGATGATTTGTACCGCAGTGGCAGACACAGACACAGACCCTCTGAACAACCACGTGGCAGAGCAGAATATGAATAGGATACTACAGTGTTGTTTAGGAGTTTAGGAGCTTTTTAAAAGCATCCGGTTGCTTTTAAAAAGCCTTGCAGGGCGAGGAGGAGGAAGAAGCCTGCGTGACATGGGACTATGGGAGCAGGCATTGAAAGGTTAGACAACGAAGGAGATACAGAGAGATAGAGAGTCATAGAGGGAGACAACGAGAGACAGAGAGAGAGAGAGAGAGAGAGAGAGAGGGAGAGAGAGGGAGAGAGGGAGCAAGAGAGAGAGCAAGAGGCTAGCAGACAGGAAGGCAGGGAGGACTGGAGGGATGTGGGGAAGGAGTTAAGGAACAGCCAACAGATCCATGAAATATTAAGTGCACATTACCGAGAGCTTTGTTGACAACGGCCTCCATAATGGTGTCAATAGGTATGTGACTAAACACATCTGAGGGCTAATTGTGGCTTAGCTTGGCCTCCAGTCTGTGTGTGTGTGTGTGTGAGCGTGCACGCACGCATTCCAACAGAGTCATTGAAATGAAGCGGCCTTGTGTTTATTGAATTGGATTTCTAAATGAATTGATTATCGTACACCGAGATACTCTCACATTGCTCGTCTTTATTTATTGATCGACGCCGCGGTGTTCTGCCACTCTACCGCCGTTGCATAGTAATAACCTGAATAGCTTTTACTGATATCATATGGCCTCCTCTGCAAGCACATGTCCTCTCTCAATACAGCGCTGGTCTGTGGATAACAAAAAGGGAAATCATGTTTTAACGTTGTTTTGACTTTTACAATTGTGTTCAAGGTCAATACTAGCGCCACCACATGCGCTGAATAGTAATTCAAGCCAGAGTAGTTTTGCCTTTGAAACCGGAAAGTGGGAATTTTGTTCATTAGGTGAATTAGAAAGACTTGACTTGAGGCCAAATCCACCATTTATACTTGGAGGAAGCAAAGATTGCCAAACGCTAAGTGGCCTGCTGGCAATGGGGAAGAGAAACATCAAATATTATCACAATTTTGGAATCAAAGTGTGAATTCATGCATATACATGAGAGACCATATGTTTCACTTGTCACCAGTGAGATAGGAAATGAAACTAACGATAATGTGTCTGAGTCCTCACACACACACAAACACACACACATACTGTACATGCATACATACATACAGACATGCATTGTTTGTTGTTTTATTCATGTGTTTGTAGGTACAGTGGGGGAAATAAGTATTGAACACATCAATATTTTGTCCTGTAAATGTATTTCCAATGAGACTATTCATGTGAAATTTGTACCAGACTTTGGTATTAACTCAAGAAATCCAGACAAAAAATTTAAACATTAAAGTCCGTATGTAAATAAAGTTATGTGTAATAAAGTGGAATGACATAGGAAAAAAGTATTGAACACACTAACTGAAATGAATACAATACTTAGTGGAGAAGCCTTTGTTTGTAATGACAGCTTCAAGGCCCTTTCTGTATGAAGTAACTAATCGCCCACAGTATTCAGGTGTGATTTTGGCCTATTCCTCTCCACAGATTGTCTTTAAATTTTGAAGATTGCGGGGGGCCCTCTTGTGAATCTGGATCTTCAGATACTTCCACAAATGTTCCATTGGGTTTAAGTCAGGTGATTGACTGGGCCATTCCAACAAGTTGATTTTCTTTCTCTGAAACCAATTGCAAGTTTCCTTTGCTGTATGCTTTGGATCGTTGTCCTGCTGGAAGGTCCACCCACGTCTCATCCTCAACATCCTGGTGGATGGCAGCAGGTTCATCTCAAGAATCTCTCCATACATGGCTCCATTCATTGTTCCTTCAATGATATGAAGTCTGCCAGTACCACGAGAGGAGAAACAACCTGACACCATGATACTTCCACCTCCGAACTTCACTGTTGGTATAGTGTTATTCGGGTGATGTGCAGTGCCATTTCTCTTCCAAACATGGTGTGTTGTGTGACAGCCAAAAAATTCAATTTTGGTCTCATCTGACCAGAGTGCATGCTCCCAGTAGTTCACTGGCTTGTCCAAATGTTTTTTGGCAAACTTTAAACGAGCTTCAAGGGCTTCATGTCTTTTTTTCAGTAGTGGAGTCTTGTGGGCTGAGCGTGCACAGAGGCCATGGCGGTGGAGTTCATTGTCTACTGTCCTTTCTGTCACAGTTGTACCTGCTTTATAGCCCATCCATATATTCTAACCCAGCTGACATTAATTAACACAGATTGGATGTAGAGTTGCCTCCTAATTAGTTATGGTTTTCAGTTGGTTCCTTGCCTTTCCTTGCTGTGGTGTAGTGCTTTTTCTTAGTGTGTTCAATACTTTTTTCCTCTGTCATTCCACTTTATTACACATAACTTTATTTACATATGGACTTTAATGTTTAGATTTTTTGTCTGGATTTTTTGAGTTAATACTGGTGAAAATGTCACTTGAATAGGCTAATTGGAAATACATTTACTGGACAAAATGTTGATGTGTTCAATAGTTATTTACCCCACTGTATGTATTTGTGTGTGTTTGTGCGTGTGTTTGAATGGCTCCTGAATTACTCGTGACTTTCCTCTACCTCACCACAAGGTGGCAGTGAAAGACCGCTGCTGTAAGACCAGCCTCCTTCTCACTAATAATACGTTTGTTGTTGCTGTTGTTGTTGTTGAACGCTCATTAATTATGTGAATTACGACGGTGCCAATGTCTGTCTTCAGTTACGTCACGGTTACAAATGAACTGAAACGTAATCTAATTGCTCAACTGTAATTGGTTCTGGGAATTATGAATTAATATGCTATATATGCAAATCAAATATGCTACTCGAGACTACATTTGAAAATGTGTGTGATAACATGGGGGGGGGGTATTATATCATTAATCTATGAGGCATATAGAATCCTATACACATTAGCAGAATAGATAAAAAGAATACCTGCTGACGAGGCACTTAACAGCTACTACCTGGGCTCAATAAATCTCTCAGGGGAAGATTTTATAGATCCTGTATCCTTCAGCTGAATGCACGTGACGTCACATTCAACAGTTGGTTCAAAATAATCCTGCCTGGCAATGTGCAATGTGTCTCTGATTATAGTGTGGTTCTGGAAAACTGCAAAAAGCCATGCAAACAACATGGTGAACGCACACATACACGCACACACGCACACACACACAGTGGCATCCTGCATGCACAGAAAAACATGCACATTAACGATTGAATTAATTCATCATGTGATCTGTCAAGCACACATAATGAAGTCGAACCATTCTACATTTACATGCTGCACACACAAGCACACACACACACACACACACACACACACACACAGCCCGCGTGCCAGAGATCACGTTGACCAGACACGTGGCCAATGGCAAGAGAAACATGAAATATGATGTATTTTAAGTATGTATATTAAGTATTAATTAATGCATACACATATATTTCATATACGTATATATAGCATATATTTCACGAGTCACCAGTGAGATATGAAACCAAACTAATACAATGTGTCTTCATATACACAACATGTCAGAGAACACTGCGTTGGCTTTCTTCCAATTATTTAGAGCACATTTAGAGCACAGGAGTCCAAATTAGAGGAGCCTGCTTTCACGTCTTTGCTTTATTATATTTTTTTAACAAAGCGTAAAACACATCACAGTAAACCATCGGGCATGTAATCCCATACTGCATTACTACTACATGCTCAAGGGGAAATTGTCACCATTTCTTATTTTATTGCACAGCTTATTTTACCCCTCCCCGGGGGGACAACGTGCGAACCACTAAAACACCCGC
>OMOU01090025.1:0-20159 GCA_900312585.1 Malacocephalus occidentalis
CACCGCCATGTTGCCACCGTCGACATCATCATCGTCGTCGTCGTCTTCTTCAGTCTCGTCTGCTGTGAATTTTTAAAAAAATATGCAAAATAAACATACACCTTCTGGTGACACAAAAAATATAGTGGACTTTTATATGTATAGTGTAAAGGTCCCCTATTATACCAGCAGTTGCGAGTGTGACTAGCCATTGCAAGCCGCCGCGTGACTACCGTCTAGTGACATCACAAGTGGGATAGTCCACCAAGATGTTGGCTGACCTGACCAGTTTACCTGCCGGTAGTCAACCGGGTAGGCCATTAGGACCGATCTAGTCATCATACATCTAGGTCATTCCCACTTGAGTCCTTCTGTCTCGCACCTTGCTTGACTTTCTCCTGAGTATCAATGGTTTTCCGAGCCGTCCTCAGGGAATGTCGTCTTCGGTCTTCTGAAACGTACATTCCCAGCTTTCAGGAAGAGAGAGTGGACAAGAGGAGAATGCCTTTAGTTGTACTGTTACCTGTAGTAAGTTGCATGACCAAATCGAGTCTCAATTTAGACCAAATTGTTGCATGCTGTACAGCAAGTATGCCACGTTGGAAATGGTTTCTTTACCTCTTCTTTACTGTCTCTATCTCGGTTCCGGACTCTGCGTCTCATCTTCTGCATGTCGTCCATTTTTTGGAGAACTGCTTCAGCCGTGCTGAGAGGTAAACAAGGTAAACAACCACACTTCACAGACACTTTGGTCCAAAGGCACGTACAATAAGTACGTTTGTCCAAAGAGAGTGAAACCACCATAGTACAGTAAGAGTTAAATAGAACATTTTTCAAGCATACATAATTGCTCTTGATCTGAAAGCCACTCAAGACGTCCAACGTAGCAATCCTACATGATATTGTAGTTTTGCTTTTCGTGTTATTAAAATAACACTATGAACGAAAAGACGAAAACTATCAGTGGATTAGCGTACTCTTTGTACCTTTTCATATTTTACGTTACCCCCCACACACCCCAATACAAATTCAGTGTACAAATGATGTACTTGGGCATGACTGGACCTACTTTGTGATGAGGCGGTCATAGAGCACCGACTGATTGCGGGAGTCCAGTTTGTATCTGGTTAGGCGCAAGCTGCGCCGCACCGAGTGGTCCTCCCCTTCCTCCTCCCCTTCTTCTTCCTCTTCCTCCTCCTCCTCCTCCTCCACCTGCTGACTCTGCAGGCTGTAGCGACATCTTTTAGGTGTAGAGGAGCACTCCACCTCATCGGGGACTTCTGAGAAATGTACAAGAGTTAAGAAACAGGAGAGTTGACGGATAGATATCCTGCTCAATATTTTGCAGTACATTTCATATGTGACATGTTCTTAGGATCTGATGACTGTGTTTTGTTTGCGGGGGGACATCCCTCCAACGTGATCGTCAGTGTGCCACAGTACTGCAGGCAGGATATTTTAGGGTGAAATATATTTATTGTACATATAATGGGTTTCTTTTAATTACCTTGAATAATAACTGCAAAATAATGATTATAAATAAATACAAAGGTAGAAATATCAAAAGTAATGTAAACATTATAACATTATTGCACTATAAGTGCAACCACATTATTTCTATACCTGCTTGCTGCCTTCCACTGCTTGCTTTACCCTCTGCTTGCAACCGGGGAGACTTCCTGTTGAAACAAATCATCAATCAATAATGTCCATCTTTTTTTCACTTCACTGCACATCCTGTATGTGACAATGACACTTTTTGAATCAATAACAGCTTGAAACTTTATCGACATCAAACTTCGATATAAAGCAAGTGTAACCCTGTCAATAGTAAGCATGTGACTCTGACGTAACAGAGCAGGCTGTTGTGGTGACCTGGTGCAGTGTTCTCCGGCTTTGTCTTCAGTCAGAGACGGGCTGCTTTGCCCGTTCATTTTGGCAAAGGACGCCTCCGGTTTGACCCGACCTCTGGTCCTGTCACGGATGAACCCGACCTCCTCCTGCTCCTTCTTCCCCTCCGCTCCCTCCATGACACCGGCATGACCCTGGTGGGGTGTCATCAGACAAATCATCTCTTTTAAAAGGTGGTCACTTATGAGTGTTGTTGATGCCAGAAGTTCTTGAAAACTCTCAAATGACAATTTTATCGAGAAAACTACACAACGCAATACTACATTAACGTTGTCCCGTTGATGCTGTTGAATAGTACACTGTCAAAGTATATAAAGTGGAAAACGGTGCCTCATCCTGATGACGTAGAGACCATGTCCGGACCATGACTGCCCTGGCTAATGTACAGGCTCAAGAGAACAAGTCGTATTGTATTTAGCTTTATATAATGATGACTAACGTGTTGTCGTGCATGTAGATAACGTATTTAGATAACGTATTATAATAACTTAGCTAGACATGAACTGTGCCCATCTCATCCCCCGTTCATTGATTTACAGAACGAGCGAAAAGTTACCGTAAAAGTCAACAAGGGAGAGTCAAGCGATGAAATGACTCTCGGACAGATACGACAAACTTGCAGACATTCTCATGTCAACCAAGAAGAAAGAGAAGCTCGTTTGAGTGACAAGCCGCCAGTCAGTTAAGTAACTAACAGGTCTCCTAGTTGTGACGCTACTGGCTAAGTTAGCCTGCTAACGCCGTTAGCTCCGCCACCAGCCCGCCGGTCCTTATAGTTCGTCATGCGGCTCAAACGTTCGGTCCTTCGGTGAAGGACAGCAGCCGTCACGTTACCCCAAGTACGTACATGTCTGGTGGTGTCTCTGGGGGCCCTCGGGCCCCTGTGGCTGTCCTCCAGGCTCCGGGTAGCCCGGCTGGCGCTGCGGGCGGACCGCCGCTCCGACGCGGGAACCAGCGACAAGAACTCAGAGCTGGCGTCCAGGTCGCCGGACCCGCTCGGGCTCGTAGCCGACTTGGCGACACCGCTGCCACCGCCGCTGCTGCGTAGAAACACCATCTCTCGACTCACAGCTGAGCTCCACTTCGCATCAATGACGAACTAAAAAAGATCCTCTGACAGAAAATAAAGCTACGCCGTGAAAGCCATCAGACGCACGCACACACACACACCCTTCTTCCAGCAGCCCCTTGATTCTGGCGCCACAAACGTCATCGGATGTGGAGCGATAGCGCGCGTAAAAAAAATCCGATGGGAGGTACAGACACACACCACTACAATTGAATAAAAGACAAAGTAATTGAGAAAGGCTATTTTTAATCGCGAGTGGTGACCCCAGTGATTAATTATCGTTAACCTCAAAGAAGGGTGAAGGAGAGAACTTTGCAGCGGCTCTAGAATGACATGCGCGGAGAGATATGTTGTCAGGAACAACGTCCCGGCTGTTCGCAGTGCGCGCTCCTCGTCTCGTACTACTTGTGGCAGGAGACAGGAGGCGTCATGGTTGGACACCAAATGTGACAAAAAAGACCTTTTATTTAGTTGAACACATCAACGTACAGAGAAAGTAAAAAGTATATAAACTGGGAAAATGCATGTAAAAGCGTGATACAATGATTCTCAGTACAATCTCAACATTTTCCTTTCATTCCCATGGTGTATGTGCGATGGGATGCATACACCAAGAACGAAACCAGCAACTAACCACACGAGGTGTATTATAATCACATGTTAGATGATTCCACAATGGGAAGGACACATCCCAAGTCAGAGAATGTTTGAGACTTTACTTGAATCATAGTCCACTTTCCAATTCAGTTTGACTGCAACACGCTGAGCAATATTCAGATTTTCCAATGGCAATTTGGTATAATGATACACCATTGTGTCTTTAATTTGAAAATGTGGTCATGTGAACAGAAAAACAACAGAAAATACATTTCACGCAATGGCTGCCAGGTAGTCTTTGACCTCGGCCGGAGTGAGTCGTCTGAAGCCTGCCTCGTTGCAGATGCCAACTTCGATGTTCTCCTCGGTCATCTGGCCCTCGAAGCTCTCCTGCAAAGGTGCGGAGAAGGAGGTGGTCAGGACCCGTTAGTAACCATCATGGTTACAGGGGGCACACATCGAGGTGTCAGGATGCTCATTTGGAAGTCTGGGGCACGTAAACGTGTACATAAACACAGAATACCTTCAGTGTCAAGATGGCTGTGTGGATGGCGTCTTCCAATTCCAGATCATTGTTGTACCTTGAGGGAACAGTCACAAAAAACACAAGATTGTTTTATCCAACTTTTACATAACATCACATCTCCTTTCCTAAACCAATACAATACATATGCTTTGTACAAAAGCAACATTATATAATGTATTTCCCATGTAGCCTAAATAACGGTCCAAATAGTAAAACAGGTTAAATGATTTTCCTCCTACATATAGAGAATGGTTGTTATGAACCAGTTGTGGGGGGAAAAGCTTCAGGAATAAAGTTATTTCTACACTACACAAGTATTGTTCCTCATATCGCCAATATTAGCCCATAAGGTCAAATTAATTGTTGTGAGCAACCTCATTTTTCATATCACTCTCCCCCACATATCCCGTACGCTGGATAAGCAGATTGATGATTCTAGTCATTGAAATAACAGTTCTGACTGCCTTCAAAACAATGACATCGCAAGGCTTCATGTATCACAGTTCTGAAAACCCCATTGAAATGTTTCACTGTACCTTTTTTCTAGGAATGTTTTTCCGTTTACATAGTTCTTCCCCATGGCTGTGGCTTTCCATGCGAAATAAGCTCCCTGTCAATAGCACAAAAAAGTCATTAACAAAATAACAGAAGATCTCTGAAGGTACATTTGAACTTGAAACAGTCGTTAAGTCATTAAATGGTTGTAATTACAGATCCATCAAACAGGTACATGACATAACAGTTAAAATCACTTTATTTGTTACACATACATACAGGATATGCAATGACATGAAAAGTGGCGATGCTCAGCGGAATATGCAAAAGAATACTATACATAACATGAATTGGAGGGATCAGAATATTTACAGTAAAAAAGACCAGCAGGAATGAGAAATATAAAAACATAAATGGCAGTATAACATTTTTTTAATATGAAGAAAATATAGGCTAAAGTATGATTATGCATCACAAAATCAACGATTATCTGATCACCTGGTGATCACAGTGCATGTGCGAGGGGAGACACTTACAGAGGGATCAGACTGGAACAAGTAGGGGTGATCCTCATCCCATCCAGCAATCAGCAAGGACACGCCAAATGGACGCACCCCACTAGATAGGGAACAAAATAATGTTGACATATTAAATGAACATCTAAGTTGTGTTGTGCCATGACATTTTGTAATGCCTGGTGCAAGATATCTTGCAGTTTGTCAATTCAGTATTTGGACACAGGGTTACTATTTGTGACTACGTAACTATATGAACTATACAACTATACAACTATGTGTAGGTGCAATGTTTTTCAGTCAGACTCCAAACTTACCCAGACTGTGTGTATTCCTGCATGACAGAGGCCACTCTCTGAACCAACTGTCCCGTGGGGATTGGTTCTTGGTACACCAAGAAGTATTGTTGGGCCAGTTTTCTGGCGCGACGTACTAAAACTCTAGAGAGCAGAATAAAAAGCTGCATGAGGCATGAACTTGATTTAGCAGTTCATAAAATTATGATAATAATTATATAATGAGCACACTGCAGAGTCCTTTGCAAGAATGAATTATCACAATAAAACTACATCACAAATGGTTAAGAGTGGTACATAAGTGTGTACACACATACACACACACACACACCTGTAGTCAGGCCCCATCCCACTGTAGACCATCCCGATGTGTTTGGTGATGGGTTCCACCTTGTGAACACTCTGCTCATCATAGAGGATGGACTTCTGTTTCTTCTCTGTTGCCAGGACAACGCCATTGGATGCTGAAACCCAGGAGTAACGTTGGCATAATAACTCGTCACATCAAATAACTTCAGTGATTGTGTACCCTTGTGTACATTGTGAAAGATGCCATAAAAGAACCATTATTTGTATTATTTTGTTGTTACCTTTAATGCCGACTGAAGGGGCTCCTGCTGCTACGGCCGCCAGGGCATACTCGATCTGGACCAGTTTGCCCGAAGGACTGAAAACGCAGTGTTAGAACATTCACCCAATTCAGTCATCAGTACACTCAAATATTGAGAGATATTCATTAATAATAATAGTAATAATTCTGCAATAAAGCTCCAGTTTATAACGAACATAGCTTAAACTGAAACTAAAAGTTAGTCCCGGCAGCTCCCGAAGCTATCATGGCTAATGTAGACAGGTCTCCCAAAGAAGCAAGCGCACTACAAACTTCATATTTAGTTCACCATACAGGTTAGTCGGTGCGTTATACCGAGGCTACAAATCGACATGTGCACATCTACGGAGGCCTATATTAACTGATGTGGTACATTTAGCCGACGAGTCCATTCAATAGTGAACGGGAATGACAATGCATCATCATGCCGTATCTGCTAAAGCAGCAACCACAGGAAACACACGAAAGTCTTCAGTTGTGTGAGACAATCCATTACAAACTCAGGAACAGTCGTACGCGACAGGCTAGTGCCTGTTTGCTATATTAAGTGATCATTAAGGTTAAGTTTACCTAAATGTGGTGAGAGAGAAACTGTATCCACGTTCCGCCATTTTTGCTTGCAGGTTGTTTCTGATGGAGCAACAACGGCGGACGTGATTGGTGGATATACGACGCAACAACAGCGGCGGACGTGATTGGTGGATATACGATGGAACAACAGCAGTGGGCGTGATTGGTGGATATACGATGGAGCAACAGCGGTGGGCGTGATTGGTGGATATACGATGGAGAAACAGCGGCGGATGTGATTGGTGGATATACGTTTCCGGGTGCAATAATAGTTTGTGTGATTTATTTGTTTATTTCTGCTATTAAGATCAACTATCGATTTTTTTTGTAACGCTTTGTTTTTAATAATTTGGTGTGATTATTATTGTCATTATTATTATTATTGTTATTATTATTGTTGCTATTATTTTATTATTATTATTATTATTATTATTATTATTATTATTATCATCATAAAGCCCCAGGTTTCAGATGGGATTTGTTCATCTTGAACGCTAAAATGCTAAACTACAATAACCATCGAGCAACGTTGTATTGGCGCACATGGATGACGTTCAGTTGTCTCAATGACATCTGCGTGACATCCAGTTCCTACGTCCATGCTTAGGGATCAGGCTATCATACAAACACAATGATGAATTTAGCGGGTTTATTGCAGAGCCTGAGACGTTCATTGCTTCGCCTTGAAGGGACGCTTCTGCAATCTGCAGGGTTTGACAGACATTTGGGTGAGTCTTTTGCATTAAAAACCGTTTATAACGGCCATCAAATGTGACTATAGCTGTGTACTGTCCACGCTAGCGGCTCTTCTTACCTTGACAGATCCATTGTGTTTCTAGCACCTGCGCTGGCTTTGAGTGGCCCTAGACTTGAGCAAGCGGAGTGTCTGGATGAAGAGCAGCAGAGTCCAGAACAGCCCCCCAGCAGCATCCTGGACGGCATCATGTGGATGGCAGCGCCTAAGAAAAGGCGCTCGATAGAAATCAACCGTACGAGAAGAAGAGCGGCCGAAAAACTCATAAAAGTGAAGGTATGGCTGAAATGCATACGTGTTGGTATGGGTCATTGAAATATTTGAAGGGAAATGCCATTGGCGTCTAATAAACTAGAGTTTCTTTCAAAGCAATACACTGTTCTGCAATCAATGTTCTCCCAGCGTTAACACAGCATTCACATTAACATGTGTTTTATCCCTTGGTTGCCCATGTCTGTCTTGATTTGTCACTTGTTCCTTAAAACACGCTCCTCCTCCGCTCCCAGGGCAATGTTGAGCCGTGCTTGGAGTGTGGCCACCTGAAGGAGAAGCATGTTCTGTGTGGGTTCTGTTACGAGAAGGTGCGCAGAGAAACGTCTCTCATCCGCCTTCAAATCAACGCCATGGAGGGAGGCCCACAGAAGGCGCCGGCCACCGAGACGGTTGTCTTCTATGAGGGAGAGGTGGTGGGCGACAAGGACAAAGACAAGAGAATAGTGGAGAGGGCCAGGAAACGACCCGCCTGGTTCAGCTAATGGGACGAAATGTCATGCACTTTTCATGAACTTGAGAAAATATCAGACATTTCATGTCTGATATTTCTCTTGTCTCGTGTGGAGTGTGGAATTAAAAAGCTGTTTCGTTCACTGTTCATACTTATTTTACAATATGCAATTTTGAGAATAAAAGCAATCAAACTGATCATGTTTCCTTGGATCATTTCCAAATGCTGGACACTAATTAGTATTTGACTGAAGTCTGCAGTTAAGCTATATTGTAATGCAAGTTGCAATAACATGTGGCTGGCATTGTCCCCGTGGACGGACAACCCCCGTGTTTATTGTTGCAGTCACACCATGCATGTACACCCGTGCACGGCGGCCCTCCCAGTCCACCCCACACACACGCCCCCATAGGTGTCCTCCGCTTTTATCCCATCCATGGCCATCTTCCTCCACGGTCAGGCCAGGAGCGGTGGGCAGCTAATGCAGCACCCGGGGACCACCTCGATCCAACCGCCACTGGTCTTCTTCCATGTTTTTAGAGGGGTTATATATACAGTGTATATATATGGAGGAACCCCAGGGAGAACATGGAAACTCCACACAGAAAGGGCTGTTCACGAAATCCCAGCACTGAAGACATGGGGAGAACCAACCATGTCCCAGGCGGAAATCGATCCCAGGACCTTCTAGCTGTGAGGCGACAGCACTACGACTGTGCCACCGTGCCCCCTTACATATACATACATACATATATATACACATACATGTGTGTATATATATATATATATATAGAAAACATGCTTGAGATTCACTGCTTTCAAATCCGTTTATTACACAATACTAGCAACACGACAAACATACTGGGCCAAAAATGATTGAATTGCAGTTCATTCCATCAATATCTTATAGGTACAGCAGTTATACACTTACCAATATATAAATATGTGAATAGGTTAAACCGGTAATGTGAAAATACAACCTCATTGATTCAATTAAATAATGGTGGCTAAAATTGTAGGTTTTCCCTTGAATTGGATCAATTCCGTTGATTCAATTTCTTTAATATGAAATGTACTACAAATCATTAAGTCATGAGGTGGTTTAAGTTTTCTGCTACCCAAAGTTATGTTACCAAATACAGTGAAACAACACTAAGAAACTGTCTAGTCACAAGATGCTTCACATACTGAGAGTATTCATCTCAGACCTTCTGGACAGAACTACCAGCATGCAGCAACAGCATGAATGAAAAACATGAATATGATTTGATCTAATCTTCTGGTCATTAGAATCCTTACAAAAATAACTGTCATAAGCTACATGTTTACAATCTCCTCAAATGGATCATGTTCATTGATTATATGAAGAAGGCCATAGCCTATTTTAGCCGTGCTAGACTGGTGAGACCATCCTGATCACACATTTCTTGCTGATGATCAAAATCCAAAAATGGGACGGACCAATCAATGGTAGGGTCTGATTGTTACCCAGCCAAGGCATGGCTAGTTATGACCTAAAACTCCCTGCCCATAATGCTGATTAGTCCACACACTTTTGGGGTTTCTGGTGTCAACGGCAGCAAGGCCGGACTGATCATCAGCAAGAAAGAGATGAACTCAGACATGGGGAACGGTCTCCCAAATCAGGGAGCCTAACAAAGCGCACAGCATTCAGTGTGCTTCGTTCACGGTCCCCCGATACCACCGGTAGAGGTCACTCAAATGCCAGACCCTGTTTTCCCGCTCAGAATGGCGTCGTGGGCCCTCTTGTGCATATCCACGGTGACCTGCAGCTGCCAGTATTTCAGATACACCCACATCAGGCTCCCGTTCTTCCGGTCGTCGGTGTTCAGCACGTCGGCACAGTGCGTGTCCTTCCTGAAGATGTCCCTGAGGCCCGCCTCCAGCTCCACGCCCCGGCCCAGGCCCAGGTGCCCCCTGGCCACCCTCATCAGCATATCCTGCTCCATCTGCCACCGCTGGGCACGAGGCCGCAGCAGGGAGCAGTAGGCGTTCTGCCGCTCGACCAGGTGGCCCTCCAGCTCCCTCAAGGCCGCCTCCGCGCGCTGGTGCTCTGCCCTCTCCTGCTCCAGGGCGCCACGCAGCGCCAGCCCCGCCGAGCCGCACTGCAGCATCCTTTGCTTCTCCTGCTCCACATCATGGCGCTCCTAGTTGGTGTGTGTGAGTGTGCGGGTTGTTCTGCTTCAAACATTAAAGTGTATAGCTGGTTGGAAATAATTGTGACTCAACCCATATGACTTCAGTTGGAGGGGGCGTGGTTAGCGCCGTCAGACATTGTTAGAGTTATATTTAAATGGTGTTTACCTGCGCCAACTGTTTCCTCTCCTCCATCACCTGCAGCCTATGGGAGAGCATGGCCTTCTTGTAGCCCTCCACCTTCTGCCTCTCCTTCTCCACCTCTATCTCCAGCAGAGCTGCAGCCCGGCGCACCTCCGTCAGTGCCCCCCCGTACCGATCCTCCATCTCGGTCCGTAGGCTGGACACCTTGTCGTCATACTGCACCTTCACTTCATGTACTTCCCTCTGTGACTCCCTGGTCCAGATCCAACCTTGTTGTGGTGGGAGGGCATTTTCAGATCAGGAAGACCAAGAAAAACATGCACCTACATGCCAAGTTTCATGAGTCAGCATGTGCCATCCTTCAGGGGAAAATCTGCCCGTCATTACTGGGAAATACACTCCTGGAGCTCAGCAAATTACCTGGTTTGTCCAACTACAGTTTCAACAATTGGTTGAATTAGATTTGACTACATTGAGAACCCATTCAATATTCTTCTTTCACAAATAAACACACATTGAAATGTCCTTACGGAAAGCAGCCAGTCCCAGCATAGGGACCAATAGGGCGTAGTTCCACGGGCTACCGTCACCACCACCGCCCCTGGCCTCCGGATCCGCGGCGATGTTCCATCTGGGTGGGTCGTTCAGGTTGTTCATGGGGCCGACTGTGCCACCCACACAAGATACAGCTATTCGTAATCACATGTAGAAATACACACACAATACATGTCACGAGAAACTCGGGGAGTCCAAGATTGAACCCAGAACCTATGAAGTGTCCAAACATGGATGATGTGTCTTTGTAAACAAAACAATAAAAGGTCCAAAATACTAAGAATTCACCACAGCAACTCCCCACCCACGTGTATGATCCAACATGGTGATTTGGTTGTTAATGTTGTTGTACCAATACTGCCCGTGGCTGCGTTAGGCCTACTAGACTAACCTTAAAGGTAAGGTTAGGGTTACCGCTCATCGGCTACAGCATGCACGCGTCCTGCTAAGCCTGGCTCATTCACACAGGGCTACTCGCGTAGCTATTTTCAAACATTTGTACAACGAAAGTGTTTATTATGCGATTTATGTTTAAATGGGAGGTTTTGTCTCACCTTGAAGTCAAACTCTCTCGGCCACTTGCATACATTTGTTCCTTCACGTCAGATTATACAATTCCCACAAAAAGTTGGGTTCGGTAAACCAAAACAGACCAACCAGGCACGTTTAGGGGGGTGGAGTCCAAAATACAACGTATAAACCGTTCCCTTTCACAAATTACGAATTCAGCGTGATTCTATCGATCACAATCTCATGTGAATGGCACGATGACTGTATATCGTCACTCATTCGAAATAAATGCCGCATATATGTCCGAATATTGCGTTTGACCCCTACACAGCCATTGGTTTGGTCCAGCGGGTGTGCTGCGGTTTTAAGTCTTCCCCCGGCAGCTTCCGCCAAAACTGTCCTTCACACGAAACATGGCGACTCTTCGTCTCCTTTCCAAGAGGATATTATCCTCGAAAACCAACGCTGTAAGTTGTAATATATTCATTCCGTGATAGGTGCTGTGCTATCGATCTGTTTGAATCATAGTTGTGCACGTGTAATGTAAAAAGGATGTAGCCGTTGATGTTTCAGAGTCCTTGACTTGCGTCACTGTGGGTTTGTAGTTCTATCGTTTATGACATGTTTATTATACATGTCATGAATAAAAGAAAGCAAGGAGCCTTTGTGTGCCCGAATTAATTGACAGCATTGAAAGCAAATGCCGTTTCAGCCAATGTTACTGTATCGGATGTATAAATAGGCATGATCAATCACAGTAATTGATACGAATGAGTGTGTTTAATTGCAGGTCCCTCTTAGTGCTGTCAACTGCTCCAGGGACTTCCATTTCTCCATATATGGCAAGAAGAGCAACGCCAAAGTGTCCAATTATGTAAGTGGATGTGTGTCTCTGTATATGTCTGTGTCCACGTGAGAACACGTATGTTCATACTTCTTGACTTTCTTTGAACCTGCACAGATTTCCACGCAGTACCCTGTCGTGGACCATGAGTTTGATGCCGTGGTGGTCGGTGCGGGCGGAGCAGGCTTAAGGGCAGCCTTTGGCCTGTCCGAGGCCGGCTTTAACACAGCCTGTGTAACCAAGCTCTTCCCCACCAGGTCCCACACCGTGGCTGCACAGGTACCAGCCCCCCGGTTACTGTTGCTATGTTCTACTGTTGCTGAGGTAGCCACTAGCCAGGCCGTTTTGATGTTCAACTATTCATCAGTTGGGTTAGCAAAGCTGTTGCATGTTCATCTTTTTCACGTGTGTGTGTGTGTGTGTGTGTGTGTGTGTGTGTGTGTGTGTGTGTGTGTGTGTGTGTGTGTGTGTGTGCGCGTGCGCGCACGTGCTTCAGGGTGGTATAAATGCAGCTCTTGGGAACATGGAGGGTGATGACTGGAGGTGGCATTTCTATGACACGGTGAAGGGATCCGATTGGCTGGGGGACCAGGATGCCATTCACTACATGACAGAGCAGGCCCCTGCAGCTGTAGTGGAGGTAACACACACACACAGTATCCACAAACATTCTCTCTTTGCCTTTTGGACTTGGAAGTCCTTCAAGACCCAAAACGAGCCACTGTTTCTAGGAACAGCCCTCGCCACACACCGGCACATTATCACGTGACGTTATTTGTTTAAGAAGTGCACCGTAAACCAAGTTCACACACAATCTCTCTCTCCCGCTCTTAGCTGGAGAACTTTGGCATGCCGTTCAGCCGCACAGAGGACGGAAAGATTTACCAGAGAGCCTTCGGGGGTCAGAGTCTCAAGTTCGGCAAGGGAGGCCAGGCCCACCGCTGCTGCTGTGTAGCTGACAGAACGGGACACTCCCTGCTGCATACGCTCTACGGACGGGTACACGCGCATACACACGCGCATACACACGCACATACACACACGCATATAAAAGAACACACATGTACTGTCTCCTGCTCCGCTGTGTTTATTGTTCCAGTGGACTCACGACCCCGCCTACTAAATATCTTATCAGCAAAACGTCAACTGGTATTACTAATAATTCATAATGGTAGCATTACTCATTCAGATTCTATGTGTGAAGCATGCACATTGTGATGACCCTTAATAACATGATTAGAAGTGTTCTGCTGTCCATCACGTTGAATCTGATCTTTATTTCCCACTACTAGAAGTCTAGTGGGAAAGTCTGTCCTTCTGTAATGTTTTTTTTCTTTTCTCTCTCTCTCTCTTTTTCTTGGTATGCTGGTCCCCCCCCCAGTCTCTGCGTTACGACACCAGCTACTTCGTGGAGTACTTTGCCCTGGACCTCCTGATGGAGGCCGGCGAGTGTAAAGGCGTGGTCGCCCTCTGCATGGAGGACGGCTCCATCCACCGCTTCCGTGCCAAGAACACCGTCATCGCCACCGGGTGAGCGGATGTGTTTCTGTGGTCGCTATCACGTTGTAAACATCCAGCTACCGATGCACCATCAGTAGTGCCCCCCCCCAGGACACGTGGGTTCAGTCAGTAATTATTAGCGGACGGACAACCCCCGTCTTTATTGTCGCGGTCACACCATGCATGTACACCCGTGCAGGCGGCCCTCCCAGTCCACCCCACACACACACGCCCCCATAGGTGTCGCCGTGATATTGTTCCTCCGCTTTTATCCCATCCATGGCCATCTTCCTCCGCGGTCAGGCCAGGAGCGGTGGGCAGCTAGTGCAGCGCCCGGGGACCACCTCGATCCAACCGCCGCTGGTCAGGCGACGGTCTTCTTCCATGTTTTTAGAGGGGTTATATATACAGTGTATATATATATGGAGGAACCCCAGGGAGCATGGGGAGAACATGGATGCATAATTGCATAATTATGCATAATTACATAATACTAACCTTGGACATTATGGGCCATAATCTTGGACATTTATACCCACAACCACCACTATGCATGTGACCACAATACCACAGTCTTTGACCAAAATAATATCACCTATGATGAGAACATCTTCTATGACCAGAACGCCACCATGTCTTTCCAGAATATCGTCAGTCTCATGAGTGTATAATAATAATAATAACACTAACAATAAACACTGGACATCCGTTCATTCACCTATTCATACACACATTCACACTGATGGTGTGAACCATGCATCCCAGCTCACCAGAAGCATTAGGTTGGGGTCACTGAAGAGCTGGAAGGACCTTGGCTGGAACCGGCAGACAACATGCTCCACCTCCTGAGCTGTTGGCACTGCTAGTGTTACTGCCCACGGGTCCACAATGTCAGGTGTTTACATTGGTTTCATTGGTTACATTGGTTTCCGGTCTCAAATATTGCATTTGGTGATAGTGGTGACGGAATTTTAGAATGTTGTACAGAAGACCATTTGAATTCAGCTGATAAGCAGCGGTGGTGTTTGGAATGCATGGTTCATGTGTTCAATGTGAACTTGAACCTCTGTTAGGCTGACCTTGTGAGCTGCTTCTTACTTTGCTTACCTAATATCCTCCAGTGAACAAATCCTAAAGTCCTATTTGGCACTATAAACAACATTGTCACTCCTGCGCCCCAAAATGTGCCTGTATTTTCAAATGAGGATTGCAGTAACTTTCTGTCATTCTTTGTGGATAACGTTAGAGTTGTTAGGGCAAGCATCACCACCACCACTCCCCTACTCGTCCTCGGCCGGCAAGACCTCATTGTTTGAGTGGGAACCGTGGAAACGTCATCAAGCCCCTTAGATATCTCACCAACATCATTATTTTTGATGTACGTTAATCAACACATTAAGTCATTATATTAAGTCTCATACACATTTTTTTCCATCTTACAAACCATCTCCAAACTCAGGTCAATTGTGTCACAAGCTAAGTTGGAGATGATTGTTCATGCCTTTTTATCATTAAGCCTGGACTAATGAAATTCCCTGTTCACATGCCTTGGTAAGTCATCCCTGGACGTCTGTTTTGATGTTTTATTGTTTCTTACTATGTGAACATCTTATTTTAATCCTGTGCAGCACTTTGTGACTTTGTCTGTGATAGGTGCTTTACTTACTTGCTTACTCTTTGTATCTAGTTCAAACAAGATGTTCATTTGTATTCTATCACAGAGCTGTGTCAATGACACGTTTTGAATGACAAACTGATGCCTAACATCCTGCATAGTCAAGGTTACCTTGTGACCTTGATCTTGCATGCGTCTGAATGTGTGTAATGTGTGTGTGAACATATGTGTGTGAATGTATGTATGTGTGTGAATACATGTGTGTGAATGTACGTATGTGTGTGTACATGCATCTGTGCATCATGCATGTTTTAGATAACATTTTGATAACATGTATGCTCAATGAGATTTGATGAAGTGGTGGAAAATAGCGAAGGGGCGGGCCCATGTATTGTGAAATATTTAAACCATGTAGTAATATTGCAGGAGGAATATTGCATATTCAGTTGCAACATGAAGGTGTCTCACATTCTTCTCGCTGTGGCAGTCTGTCTTCCAGTCTGTAAGTATACTATTTATATATAGGCAGTTTTATTTATCTGTTTTATTTCTTATTTATGTAGTAATCCTTTGTGGAATATAATATAATATAATAAATAAAGGTTATAAACTATTTTCACCTTTATTTTCTATTTTAATGTTTTTATTTCACATCTGGCCTTCTTATTCTAAATGCAGTTGGCTAAGTATATATATATATATATATATGTGTGTGTGTGTGTGTGTGTAAATGTACATGCAGATATGTATATGACTGGTACAATCAAGCTGCAAACAGCTCAATGGTTAATGGTCTGCATCACTTCCTCTGCAATTCCTCTAGTGGATTGAACTGCTCAATGCGAAAGGACAAATAACATTGTTTGACTGGTTGCTGTCTGATCGTATTTCTCCTTGCCTCTCCCTAGTGCTGGCTTCACGCAGCAAGCGCTCTCTGTGGGGCCTTCGGAACCAGATCCTCTGCACGCTGCCTCACAGCTGGCCAGTCGTCGACTTTGCTGACTATGGGTGCTACTGTGGCAAGGGAGGCAGTGGAATACCAGTTGACGGCCTTGACACGTATGTCTATAGTTATACAATAGTTACTATCGATTCACTTTATTCATTGTCAAACGAAAACTGAAAAAATATTGGTAGGCTGAGGAGATTGGGGATTCAAGCCTGGAACCTTTCACCTGGGAGCGTGGGTGTAAAATATGACTGATGATCAGTAAGTAATATTGATGAATGATTGATTCTTGATCGTAACATTTTCCAGATGCTGCCAGACCCACGACCATTGCTACAATGCTGCCAAGCGCATTAGGAATTGCAACCCGTACACATATGGCTACCGTGCCACGTGTGACAAGAGTACCAAGACTATGACCTGTCTCAGTAAGTGCATTGTAGACCGCTGCACTCACCACTTTATTCTGTACACCTTGCCAGTACTGGGTTGGACCCCCTTTTGCCTTTAGAACTGCCTTAATCCTTTGTGGCATAGATTAAACAAGGTGCTGGAAACATTCCTCAGAGAGCTTGGCCCCTATTGACATTATAGCATCACGCAGCTGCTGCACATCCATGATGTGAATCTCCTGTTCCACCACATCCCAAAGGTGCTCTATTGGATTGAGATCTGGTGACTGTGGAGGCCATTTCAGTACAGTGAGAGTGGTCATTTGAGTTACTGTTGCCTTTCTATCAGCTCAAACCAGTCTGGCCATTCTCCTCTGACCTCTGGCATCAACAAGGCATTGTCTCCCACAGAACTGCCGCTCACTGGATATTTTCTCTTTTTCGGACCCATCCATCCATTTGCTGCCGCTTATCCGGGGCCGGGTCACGGAGGCAGCAGACTAAGCAGGGCTCTCCAGGTGCCCTTCTCCCCAGCAATGCTTTCTAGCTCCTCCTGGGGGGTCCCGAGGCGTTCCCAGGCCAGATGAGATATATAATCCCTCCAGCGGGTTCTGGGTCGGCCCCGGGGTCTCCTCCCAGTCGGACGTGCCCGGAAAACCTTGAAAGGGAGGTGCCCGGGGGGCATCCTGGTCAGATGCCCGAACCACCTCAGCTGACTCCTTTTGATGCGGCGGAGCAGCGGCTCTACTCCGAGCTCCCTCCGGATGTCTGAGCTCCTCACCTTATCTCTAAGGCTGAGCCCAGCCACAGTCCGGAGGATCCATCTTCACCACAACGGACCCTCACTCGTGAACAAGACCCTGAGATACTTGAACTCCTTCGCTTGAGGCAGCAACTCACTCCCAACCTGGAGGGAGCACTCCACCATTTTCCGGCAGAGAACCATGGACTCAGACTTGGAGGTGCTGACTCTCATCCCGACCACTTCACACTCTGCTGCAAACCACCCCAGTGCATGCTCGAGATCACGGTCTGATGTAGCCAACAGATCTACATTGTCTGCAAAGAGCAGGGATGCAATTCTGAGGTCCCCAAACTGGACACTGTCCTCACCTCGGCTACGCCTTGAGATTCTGTCCATGAAAATCACAAACAGAATTGGTGACAAGGGGCAACCTTGGCGGAGTCCAACACCCACTGAGAATGTGCTTGACTTTGTGCCGAGAATACGGAGACAGCTCTCACATTGTTTGTACAAGGACCGAATGGCACATACTCCCGGGGAGGCTGATCAGTGTGATCCCCGATAGTTGGAGCACACCCTCCGGTCCCCCTTTTTGAAAATGGGGACCACCACCCCGGTCCGCCACGCCACAGGTAAAGTCCCTGACCCCCATGCGACATTGAATAGGCGTGTCAGCAACGACATCCCCACAATGTCCAGAGCCTTCAGCATCTCAGGGCGATTTTCATCCACACCTGGCGCCTTGCCACCAAAGAGCTGTTTGACTACTTTGGCGACCTCTTCCAAGGCTATGGTTGAGACGGAATCTGCCTCTTCTCCAGTTGGTCGGGTTCAGGAGTTCCTCAATGTGTTCTTTCCACCGCCTGACAACATCCTCAGTCTGAGTCAGCAGTTTTCCTCCCCGACTGAGTACAGCCTGAGCCCTGCTTTCCCTTCTTGAGTCGCCAAACGGTTTGCCAGAACTTCTTTGAAGCCAACCGAAAGTCCTTCTCCATGGCCTCCCCGAACTCCTCCCACACCCGGGTTTTTGCTTTGGCGACCGCTGATGCTGCAGCCCTCCTCCAACCCGAAAGGCCTCCTTCTTCAGCCTGATGGCTTCAGGTGCATAAGCACACACAGCAGTCAGAGCCTTCCCCCCAGCGACTTGCAGTTGCATGGAGGTGACCCTCTTGTTCACCGGGGAAAACTCCAACACAGCGGCACTCAGCAGTAGAGAGTAGAGTCCAGCCCCTCTCAAGGAGTTTGGTTCCAGAACCGGTGCTGTGTGTGGAGGTAAGCCCAACTATATCTAGTTGGTACCCCTCCACCTCCCGCACCAGCTCTGACTCCTTTCCCGCCAGCGAGGTGATGTTCCATGTCCCTAGAACCAGCCGGCGATGCCAGGGATCCGCTTGCACAGGACCCCGCCTTTGCCTACCGCCTGGTTTGCAATGCACCCGACCCCAATGACTCCCTGCAGGTGGTGGGCCCACAGGGAGTCTCGTTTTCAGACCATTCTCTGTAAACCCTAGAGATGATTGTGCATGAAAATCCCAGTAGATCAGCAGTTTCTGAAATACTCAGACCAGCCCGTCTGGGACCAACAACCATGCCATGTTCAAAGTCACTTAAATCACCTTTCTTCCCCATTCTGATGCTCGGTTTGAACTGCAGCAGATAATCTTGACCATGTCTACATGCCTAAATGCATGAGTTACTGCCATGTGATCGGCTGATTAGAAATTTGCATTAACGAGCAGTTAGACAGGTGTGCCTTATAAAGTGGCCGGTGAGTGTATTACATTACAGTGGAGTGTGTGTGGTGATGGCTAGATCAATCTGTGGGCATCGATTAGCCAATGTAGCATAGGTGTGCAGCCTCACACAGACCCCCAGCCACCAACCACACACACTCCTCAAGTACATTCAATACACTCAGAGTAGACTGTGTGTATGATTTTAGATTTGGGAATATTCTCATATTGAAAATCAGCGATGGCATTTGAATTGGTTTCAAAATAGTTTTCATACATAATGTATTCACTTTAGAAGATACAATTAAGATTTTAGGTTGAGTTTGAAAAAGGATGGAAACACAAAATGTCAGCCCTGGCTTGTATTTGTATCGTATTGAATTCAAGGCCTGGTATAGTGCTTTAGGGCCGAGTCCTAAGATCCATTTTGATTTGGTTCTCATCCTACTTGTGTTCTGTTCTTCTCACCTCCCCCACATCACTTTACCATACAGGCAGCAACAACGCCTGTCAGATGTTCATCTGCGAGTGTGACAAGAGGGCGGCCATGTGCTTTTCCAAGGCGAAATACATCCCTGCTCATGACCACTACAACCAGGATCTCTGCAGCAAATAAGGAAATGATATCAATGCCAGGAGTTCTGCAGGAAATGACATCACACTCTGATCACCCTCACCCTACTATATCCATAGGACAGACATACAGTGGGTGAATGAGAAGATGTTTAGATCTTCACATAAAAAGGCAATAAAGAAAGCATAGAAACACAACTGTCTGTTCTATTATTAGTGTTGGTCACCGTTGCATAGCTCCTGCTACAATGCCACGAACGTGGCTTTAGTTCGGGGCTCCTCCAAGGACACAGGCTGGTTGTGGTTTTTGAAGTCCGGTTTATTGTCAAGTTGTAGGTGAAGAAAAATGGTATGCAGCAGATGGACCGGTTGCTCGCTGTCCTTAGTGTGTGTGCT